>CAUYQG010011763.1:0-19163 GCA_963574415.1 Tarsius wallacei
GGGTGTGGTAGCGCGCACCTATAGTTCCAGCTACTTGGAAGGCTGAGGCGGAAGGATCGCCGGAGCCCAGCAGGTCGAGGCTGCGGTGGCCGGGAGCGGCCACTGCCCTCCAGTCTGGGCGACAGAGTGAGACTCCAACTCGAAAAAAAAAAAAAAAAAAGACTGAGCTCAAAGATTATTACCCCTCTTCCTATTTGGCTAGACAAGGTGCCCCTTCTTGTCTAAGCTAGTACGGTTGGCCCTTGAACAATACAGGCTTCAATTGTGCAAGTCCATTTTCTGTATTGGTGCATTTTCTTCAGCCTTGGCTACCTCTGAGACAGCAAGGCCAATCCTTCCTCTTCCTCTTACTCAGCCTACTCAGCATGAACATGAAGACTTTTATGATGATCCACTTCCCCTTAATAAATAGTAAATATATTTCTCTTTCCTTGTGATTTTCTTTAGCTTACTTTATTGCAAGACTATGGTATATCTACATACAGGCCAGGCACAGTGGCTCATGCCTGTCATCTCAGCACTTTGGGAGGCGGAGGTGGGAGGATTACTGGAGCCCAGGAGTTTGAGATCAGCCTGGGCAACATGGCAAGACCTTGTCTCTCTAAAAACATCAAAAAATCAGCCAGGCCTGGTGGCACGCATCTGTAGTCTCAGCTACTTGGGAGGCTGAGGCAGAAGAATCACAGGAACCCTGGAAGTTGAGGCTGCGGTGAGCTATGATCCGTGCCCCTGCAATCCAGCCTGGGTGACAGAGTGAGACTCCAACTCAAACAACAACAATAACAACAATACGTATAGCATACAAAATATGTGTTAATCGACTCTTTATGTTATCTGTAAGGTTTCCTCAACAGTAGGCTATTAATAGTTAAGTTTTGGGAGGGTCAAAAAGTTATACTTGAACCTTCAATTGTGGGAGAGGGTCAGCACCCCTGGCCCCCACATTGTTCAAGAGTCAACCATATTTCCTATAGCTCTTCTTTAATTGCCTGTTTCCTTGCCTATCTTTTCCACCAGCTGAGCTCCTTGAGGGCAGGGGTGGCACTTAACGCATCATCAAGGTTGAATAGCTCAGCCGCAAAGAACTCGCACTTTGAAATTGAACACACTTGGCTTAGAGCCCCAGCCTGCTCTTGATCAATTGCAGGAACGTGGCCTCCCAAGGTCTCAGTTTTCTCATCTGTTTGCTGGGGATTCTAAAGTGGGGCTAATACCACTCAGAGTTGTTACGAAGGTTGAAGAAATAATATACATGGAATGCTCAGCATGGGGCCAGGTACACCGCAAGTGTCTTGTAGATTACGCCATGATGATGACAAACAATAGAGCTGGTGCCTAACACGGGGAGCTTCAAGTGCAGGTGACTGATGGGTGGGGAAAAGACTGAACAAATAGACCTTTGCTGGTCCCCTGCTGGCAGGGCTGGACTCATAACGACCTGTGGGCCCCAAGGACTCTGTCTCCATGCAGTGAAAAGTACTCAGCTTCCTAGGTGAGCCCCTCAGGGGCAGGGAATTGAGAGGAAGCTAGGAACCGAGGCTTTGTCCTTGGGTCTAGTATCCTCCAGCAGAGGTACAGGAGGGAGATCACCGGCTCTCCCTCTTTGGGGAACCCTGGAGGGTCCCTGGTGCCAAAGCCTGGACCCCATCCAGTCTTGCACCAGCCTTGCCCCAAGCTGACCACTGCTTCCGCAGTTTGTTTAAGGAAAGTGGCTGAAGAAACAGGAGCCCCAGAGCCTCTTGTTGCTCGGCTGCGGCTGCGCAGGCAGACACACAACAAAGCAGCCCATTGACAGCCAGAGCCACCGAGTCCTGTAAACAGCCTGCAGAGGGGACACCTCGTCCCACGTTTACAGACACGCACCCAGGCTCTATTTAAAGACCCACGCGCTTGGATTAGCTCAGGTACGCTTCTTTCTGTTGTCCACATGGCCCTCTGGGATTCTCTCTGAAGAGTGACTTCACTTCCCTGTTGACCCAAAATAACCTCCCCCCACCCATCTCAAGACATTTTTGTCTTTCTGGGTCTTTTCATTAATACAAACAACCTAGTCTACTGGGTCTCCCCCCCTTCCAGAAATATGGTTCAGCCAAGTCCCTCTTAGAGGACTGAGCGTGGGCCAAATATAAAAGTTTAAAGTTTAATTGTTTTTATGTCACCAAGTAGTAAAGAGACCGGGGATTGTTTTGGGGGGTGAGGGGTGCCAGGTGAAATGTGGGTCACCTGCAAACTTGGAGCCCACAACTCCTGCTCTCTCCGGATGGCCTAAAATAAATGTATTTATTTATTTAATTTTATTTTTTGCCTAAAAGAATTTTTGAGAGTGCAAATAACGGCAAAATGACTCGGGCCCCAATGCCCAAACTACCCCCTTCCTCAATAGTCACTCATGGGGAAGAAACTGACGGTGGCGGAGGCAGGTGGCATGTGGCAGGTGACAGGCTCTGTGCAGTGCATATATGTGTGTTGTTCACTGATCCTTGGGGGCACTATAGGGGCAAGTAGCGAGGGAGGGTGGCATCTTACCTGGCTGTGCCTCAGTTTCCTCACCTATCAAAGAAGATAAAATAGTCAACTCGTAGGGTTGTGGTGAGGATTAAATGAGGTGATGCTTGCAAAATAGAACATTACCTGGATCATGGCAGATCATTAATTATTATTATTATTCCCACTTTAGAGATGAGGCACTGAGGCTTGCAGAGGTCATGCGACTTGCCCAAGGTCACACAGCAAGTCAGTGATGGGAACGGGATTCAGGTCTGGGCCAGCCTGATCCAGAGCTGGTGGGCTTCCCCTACTCTGCACTGCCAAGCCAAGGAAGGGGGTTCCAGCTGGCTCTGGGACTAAGGGGGCTGAGGGGTACCTTGCCTTCCTCTCCCTGGCCCACACACTGAGGAGGCCCAGAGAAGTAATGTGTATCCTAGAATTCTGGGAGCCTGACTATGTGACTGGGATTATCACAACACACTTTCTACTGCTAATATGCAATACTTACTCAGCTTTAGTACATGCCGGCACTGCTCCAAGCACCTTACCTGTATCCACTCATTTAACTCCTATAATGATTCCCTATAAAGTGGCTACTGTTATTACTACCCTCATTTTACAGATAGGGAAACCAAGGCACAGAGAGGTTAAGTAACTAGCCCAAAGTCACACAGCTAGTACATGCTGAGATTCCAACAAACATATGTCTGGCTCCAGAATCCATGCTTTTAGCCATCATGTCAGATGTTTTATGTGCAAAACATTTAGTACTGCAACTTGTGCCTGGGTACCCCTCCCTTCATCTTCCCCTGCTTTTTCTTTTTTCTCTAGCATTTGTCACTCTCGAACTTACCATTACTTTACTTATTGATTATGTCAATCATCAATTGTCTTCCTCCCACCCCTAATGAACAGTAAGCACGAGAGGAGCTTATTGTGTGCACTGATACATCCCGGGCACCTAGAACTGTGCCTGCACACAGCAGGCACTCAATAAATACCAAATGAATGAATGATTCACTAGATGAAGAGGCAAAAGGCTCGTAGGGGTTGAGTTGTTTTAAGTATGTTAAATAATTTGTTCAGGTGTTCATTTGGTTAACAGGTGGACCAGGACTCAAACCCAGATTTGACTCCAAATGCTCTTCTTAATCATACGTTTTTCTCTTAAATGATTCGCTTAGTCATTATGCTAATGTGTATATATATGCATGTGTATAACGTATGTACATGTAGTCTGGACATGGTGACACATGCCTATAATCCCAGCACCTTGGGAGGCTGAGAAGGGAGGATCACTTGAGGCCAGGAGTTAGAGACCAGCCTGGCCAACATAGCAAGACCCCTTTTCTACAAAAATTTTTTAAGAAAAAAAATACAAACAAAACAAAACTCCAAGAGAAGTCTGTGTTTGGGCTCATTGTTCTGCTGAAGTTGAACTTTCTAGGTGGCATTTTGAGAAATCAAAAAAGAAAAGCAAATGTTTCATAAGTAGAGCTGGGTAGAAACTTTAAAAGTTGCTATGGACCTAAAAGAATATGCCCCCATATGTAAATCAATATGAAATCCACACTAAAACAGTACAAATGTCAGGGTGTCCAACAAAGTTCTGATTTTTCCTATGTGGGGGCTTCGATGCTTTTCTTAGACATATACAAATGTCAGGTCAGGCTCGGTGGCTCAGCCTGTAATCCCAGCGCTTTCGGAGGCCGAGGCGAGTGAATTGCCTGAGCCCGCAGGTACGAGACCAGACCGGGCAACTTGGTGAGACCTCATCTCTACAAAAAAAAAAAAAAAGAAAGAAAGAAATATACAAATGTCAGCATTTTCCAAAAAACATTTGTGTGTACGTGTCAAGCACAAGCCCAGCCACCTCTTGGGTGACCCAGAATTGTGCACTAAAAAATAAATCTGATTCAGCTCTGTAGAAGCGGCCACAGGGCTGAGCCAGGCACACAGAGGACACAGTCCCTGTCCTCAGGGAACACAGTCCAGTGGGAAGCCCTAGAACTCAAGTGCCCCCCAGACCGTGGTGAGTGGTGAATAGAAGCTCAAGAACGGGGCACGTGGGGAACACAAGAGCTTGGGAGTTCATACAGAGCTTCAGGAAAGTCACCCAGAAAGCTTGGGAGTTCATACAGAGCTTCAGGAAAGTCACCCAGAAAGTCACCCAGAGACATTGGAACCAGTTCTTCCCATTACTCAGAATCCCTGAGGTTCATCCATTCGGCAAACTAGGACTGAGGGTTGACGAGGTCGCCCTGTGAGGAGGGCTATATGGTAAAGAGGGTGTAGACAACCCAGAGGGCATGGGGCTACTCACCCCTCCCCCCACCCCCGTGGGGGTCCTGTAAGATTGCATGGCCTGTTGTAACCCTGCTTCCTGTGGTGGCTGAGCAGTGTCCCTCCTGGGAAACCAGCGCCACCTCTGGGCAAGCCTTCCCTGAACTCCACCTCCCCACTCTGCCTTAACACAGCTGTCCCTCGGTTAGGCTCAGTCTCAGTCTCTGTGCCACATTGGACTGGGAACCCCTTGGGGTGGGGCCTCTATCACCCATCCCCCTAGTACCCCGCCTCACCCCCACTATAGTGCCCAACAGGCCACCTTCAGATGAAGATGCTCCCAAGACGTTCAGCTGGACGGACGGCTTGTCCTTATTCAACCCCAGACGGATTGGTGAGTTTCCTACCAGTGAACATTCACTGAGCTCTGGACTCCTGCCCAGCGCTGGGCTAAGCACTTGCTGTTCTATCTTAATCCTTACATCTCCCTGTGCAGGCAGAGGCTGGCGTTATTTCCATTTTACAGATGAAGTCGCGGAGGCAGAGAAATCAGTAACATGCCGGAGTCACACAGATTGTAAGGGGCACTAGCACTTGATGACAGGCAGTTGACTCGGGATCAGTCAGGCCAGCTACAACACCCCCAATATGAGCCTGTCGGGGTCCTGCGGGCACGAGACTGGGACTTGGCAGGGGCAGATGTGTGGACATCCTAGCCACATCCTCATTTCTTCAACTTATACTTACCCTGGACCCAGAGTGCGGGCATATTCCTGGGGAGTCTTTCTCTTTCATCCTTGGGTGAGTGTCCAGACAGGCACCTCCTGCCAATCCCCTTGTTCTCCTGGGACCCTTCTAACAATGTGGCCTGTGCTTGAGACCTTTCTGGACTCATCCTCACTCCCTCCCAAGGAGCTCACACCATGGAGATGCATTCTAGACATCTGTCCTTCTTCCTAATGTTGGGGTTTGCTATTAAGTTGCATTAAGACAGAGATGAGAATGTTAGGCCAGGTGGGGTGGCTCACCCCTATAATCCTAGAGCTTTGGGAGGCCGAGGGGAGAGGATTACTTGAGCCAAAGAGTTCGAGACCAGCCTAGGCTAACATAACAAGACCTCGTCTCTACAAAAATAAAAAAATTAGCCAAGTGTGGTGGTGTGCACCTGTAGTCCCAGCTGCTCAGGAGACGAATGTGGAAGGATCACCTGAGCCCAGAAAGTCGAGGCTGCCTGAGCCGTGATTGTGCCACTGCATTCCAGCCTGACACTGACATGACAGAGTGAGACCCCAACTCAATAAATAAATAAATAAGATTTAAGAGCATGATTTAAAAAAAGACAGAGATGAGAATTGTAATTATGATTTTTTTTGGAGGAAATGAAATTTGAGTAGGGTCTTGTTTTAAGCCCGCCCCTACCCAAAGCTGACTTAGACCATCTAAACAGAGCTGTGTCCTCCAGGGCTCTTGATGTTTCTGTGCTGGTCTCCCAGTGCTCTCACCATTTTCCTCCTGGGGTAGTGTGGACTCAGGCTCCTGCCGCAGCCTCATCACAAGGGCTCAGCAACCCCCCCCCCCCACGCGACCCTCCAGGAGTGCCTGTTTTAGGAGAAGATTTCACCTTAGGACCAACTCCTGCTACCTCAGAAGCCTCGGGCCTCCAGAGACCCACAGGACCGAGCTTAAGCTCTTTCTTCTCCAAGACTGAAAGATTTCTGGCCAACTCAGGGAAGGATTTTGTATTTTGTCTCCTGCTTTTCTTTAATAGCATACGGATGGAAAATGCAGAAAACCCTGTACTCAGCAAAACCTCTTTCTATAGGAAATAGCAGGAAACCGCGTTCCGGGATGAACAGCAGGCCAGCTTAGGTGTTTCCTGGAGCCTCTTCTAGGTTACATAATGTCGACGGCCCAGCCTGGGCAAGCAGGCACCCTGAAGCGCACAAGCCCCTTTCACGCTGGAAGCCCCCTGCCCTAGGCCAGTCAAGCCCTGGCAAGGCACCGGCTGTCTCTGTGTTTAACATTTGCATATTTAATATTGACTTCTGCCTGTGCCCCTTCCCCCCTGCCCCCGGGGCCCCTTTTTCATGGAAAAACAACAATTTCCATGGTGAGTTCAGTATAGAGGCAGAGGCTGAACCTGTCTGGGCCTTTGCTTCCCCATTGGAGGGGTGTGGATTAAGTGACCCGTGGTTTCTGCTCAGAGCCAACATTCCATTAGTCTATGGTCGGAGGGAGGCTTCTCCTTGTTGTTGAGACTGCAAGCCGTGACTGAGGGGGAAGGTTTCCGGGAAGAGCCATCAGGCCCCCTCCTCGTTGGCTGTGACTGACTAATCCTGTCCTCTCCCCCACCCAGCAACGACACACACATACACAGGGTCTCAAGCAAGCATTTCCCACGTGGGTTTCCTTCTTCCTTTCATTCATCCGCCCATCTGTTCATTCATCAGTCTGTCTATTCGTTCACTTGTTCATTCATTTGTTCCACGACTGTTCACTGAGCACTTACTGGGTCTTGGAGACATGACAGAGATGGGATTCCCTACCTGCTCTTGAACTCACAGACTGATGGGGGAAGGCAGCCTGTAGATCAACCAGGTTAGTACTGAGTGCTAAGGTCTAGGGCAGCAGGCCAGCACAGGGCTGTGAGGACAGGACGTTTCCACAGCATTCGGGACATATCTCCATGTCCTCAACTTATGTCTGCTCACTCCGGACCCAGAGTGTAGGCATATTCCTGGGAGGTGCCTTAAGCATTTTGGAGATGGTCTTCCATCCTATGCCATGGTGAGTCGGTCTAGGTCACAAAGAGCATGAAACTGAGGAGTTGGAATTAAAGCCAGGAACTCTGAATGTTACCAAGCTGGTGTTTCCTACCGTGACAACAATACACACAGCAAGGCTCGGGACTCTAAAATAAGACAGAGTATAAAGAGCACTCAGGCCTCCTTGTAGAATTCGAGTGTCAACTGCCATCATCTTCTTCAACCTCCTCTTGGCATGCAAGGAAACCAGGGCACAGTCTGTCATCTGCCCCGTGTTTCCCAGCCAGGAAGAGGCTGAGCAATGAGAGTGCCCGGGTCTCCTGACTCCAACCTGGTCTCTGTCAGGTTCTGGTTCAGGCACTCTGCTATAACTGCTCACGTTCTCACTTTCTAGAACTTTTCTCTGGGAGGTCTTAAATCAGACTGCCTGGCTGCAGCAAATGCTGCTGTGCTAGCAGATGGGGGTGAGCTCATGCCCGAAGTGGCCTGGCAGGAATGTGGTGACAGCCAGGCTTCTGCTACTGTCTGAACCCATGGATGAAAATAGCTTGCCTGTGGTCTATTGATACCCAATACTCTATCATCAGATTGAGGAAGTCAATTAAGTGTCTGGTTTTCCCCCAGGGGTCTGGGAATTGCACCGAGGCCAGAGACCAGTGGTTAAGAGCAACAGTGTCCTGGTTTCCCTTTCAGATTGCCCGAAGTCGATCTGCAGGCTGCATTAGGAGGGGGACTGTCACCAGACTGGTGACAGGAGGCCAGCTCTCCAGTCTGAAGAACGGGTTCAGACTCAGATTGCAGAAACATCTGGCCCTCTTGGAGAAGGTGCAGGAAACAGCTCAGAATGGGAGTGCCCTGGGATGGCCCTGGGACTTCCTGTGGCAAAGGGGCAGGGTCCTGGGGACCAGGCTGGTGTGAGTCGGGAGCGGCTGTGGCTGGTTCCAAAGAAGACCTCAGAGACACGGTTAATGTTCAGACCAGGGCAGAGGTGGGAGTGTCCAGGGAATGCAAACTCCTCTCCCACCTCATGTGACAGGCAGGACTGTGGGCCTTCTCCTCCCGCTCCATGCTGACCAGGCCAAGCAGCGAGAGACGGAATCTGGGGCTCTCCAAGCCACAAGCCCTGCTCTGGCTGCCATGGAATGCTGCCCCTTCCCCCAAGAGAGCTCAGCCCTCCGTGGACTTTATGTCTACATTACGCAGTCAGCTCTCCTTCCACCCATGGTCCTTTGGGTATTCACTTCCTTGGCTGGGTGATGGTAGCCATGACAGCATGGGGATAAGATGCTGAGCCAGTTGTTTCCCAACTTGAGGATCCAACATCAAAAGGCTCCATCTCCAGAGTTTCTAACTTGGCAAGTCTGTGGTGGAGCCTGAGAATCTGCATTTTTTTTTAGAGACAAGGTCTTGCTCTGTCACCCAGGCTGGAGTGTGATGGTGCAACCATAGCTCACTGCAGCCTGGGCTCAAGGGATCCTCCTGCCTGAGTAGCTGGGACTATGGGCATGAGCCATCATGCTTGACTAATTTTTTATTTTTCATTTGTAAGGTCAGAGTCTCACTATGTTGGTCTTAAACTCCTGGCCTCAAGTGATCCTCCTACCTTGGCCTCCTAAAGTGCTGGGATTGCAGGTGTGAGATACCACGCCAGGCTAATTTTTTGTAGAGCTAAGGTCTCACTATGTTGACCAGGTTGGTTTCAAACTCCTGGCCTCAAGTGATCCTCCTTTTTGCCTCCCAAAGTGCTGGGATTACAGGTGTGAGCCACCGTGCCTGGGAAGAATCTGCATTTCTAACAAATTCCCAGGAGATGCTGATGTTGCTAGTCCAGGAAATAGCGCTTTGAGAACCACTGTTCCAGGCACAACTGGATGTGGAGGAGGCAGCCTCAGCTAACATAGCCAGAAAAGGCTTCCCCGAGGAGGTGACATTCAGCCAGGACCTGAATGATCACGAGAAAACAGCCATGCAAAAGTCTAGGAGTTCATAAACTCTTCTGTGCCAGGAGTGCTGGAGCAGTCTTGTGAAGCCCGTGTACCTCTTCCCAGAATGGTGTTTCTAGATGCATTAAAATAGTACACACAGAGTTACATAGGAAAATAGTTCTGTTGAAATCCAGCTCAATCTGTGGACACTGGTTAAGAACCCCTGGGGAAGGAGTGTTTGAGGAAGAGGGAACAGCAAGTGCTAAGTTCCTGGGGCCCATGAACTTGGCAGGATGGAGGAAAGGATGCCAGGGAATACAGCAGAGGGTTCTGCAGGGCCTGTGCCGTGGGGATGGCTCCAATTTGTATTCCTGGTGTGCTGGACACTGTCAGAGCTTTAAGACAGGGCACACAGTGAGCAGATTCATATTCTAAAACATTAATGGTGCCAGGGCACAGTGGCTCATGTCTGTAATCCTAACATTTTGGGAGGCCAAGGTGGGAGGATTGCTTGAGGTCAGGAGCTCAAGACTAGCCTTGGCAATATAGTGACATCCCATCTCCACAATAAATATTTTAAAAATTAGCCAAGTGTGGTAGCGTGCACCTGTAGTCCCAGTTATTCTGGAGGCTGAGGCTGCAGTATCACTTGAGCCCAGGAGTTCAAGGTTGCAGTGAGCCATGGTTGGTCACTGCATTCCAGCCTGGGTGACAGAGCAAGACCTCATCTCTAAAAATTAAAATAAAATTTAAAAATCAGAAATAAAACCACTGGCTGCTGGATAGAGAATGGGCGGTTAGAGGGACAAGAGGGAAGGCAGGAGCCCCAGGAGGGCTGTTGCAGCCCCCAGGTGACAGACACATGGGATGCCCTCTTTGACTCAGAGCAGGGAGAGGTGCTGGGAGTCAAGGGAGCCCTTGGAGGTGTAACTGAATGAATCACCTGTGTACTGGACACCGGGCAGAGGCAAGGGAGGACAGGGATTTGGGGTTGGGGCCTAGTGCTGACTGTACTAACTCGCCATGTGTCCTTGGCCCAAGCGCCTCCCTCTCTGGTCCTCGGGCTCTAGAGGAGGAAGCAGGGTTAGGCCAAGCTCACACTGGCAGAGTTCACAGGGGTTCAGTGCGGGACCCGAACCACGGACCCGCTGGCTGGAAGTGCTGTTTGCCCGGGGAGGGTGATGCCCACCGCCGCGGGCGCCCGAGTGGCTGCCCAGTCGCGCCTGCAGGCCGCTCCGCCCGCGGAGGGGGGCGGCGTAGGGAGGGGGGCGGCCGCAGCCAGGTGGCTGCTCCGCGAGGCCGGCAGCGCCCGCCCGCCCGGGGAAACAGGAGCCCGAGGGAGCCCTGGCGCGCGCGGCGGGCGGGGTGGCGCCCTCCTCCCGCTCTCCTCCCCTCCTCCCCCCGTCCCACTCCCTCTTGGCAGAGTGGCTGGAAAAAAGGGACGGGCAGAGGGGCAGACGGCGGCGGGCCGGCTCCGCGCCGCCAGCCCGGGCAGCGAACGCGCGAGAGGAAAAGCGGCCTCTCTTCAGCCTCCCCGCCCCTGCTCGCTGGTCCAGGGCCCCTGCCGCCGGCAGGACAGGGCTCTCCCCACCCACTGGACACCTGTTAAGCCCCTGCTGGGAAATGCTTTTTCCTCCTTCACTCCCACTGCTCCTCATTCCACGCTGACCTTCCCGAGATTGCAGTCTGTAGATTGCCTCTGGGAGGCTCCGTCATTCAGTCAATTTTCAAGCTTTTTTGAAAAGTTGCTTCTTGCGGGCCCTATACTAGGTGGGCTCTGGGGACTACTCAAATGAGGACCCAGTCACTCTGCTGGAAGAGCACCCAGTCTAGTGGTAGATCAAGAGATATGCGAAATAAGTCCCCACTGTTTGCCAAGTCTTTGAAACACATTATCTCTAAGCCTTATGCAAAGCCTCCGGATAAGCAGCATTACCTCCATTTTACTGATAAAGAGACAAGGACTGTACACCATAGACTAAGACGATGGATGAGATTTATATTCACAATATATAAAACCCACAAGAGGTGAATGCCATAGAATGTGCAAAGGTTCCTACAAAACTCACCAAAATGGCTACAATTTCAGTCTTTTTAGACTGAAAATATGAAGTGTCAGCAAGGGTGAGAGCAAATGGAGTTTTCATAAGTGTGAATTGATACAAACACTTTAGAAAAACGTTCGGCAGTGCGGATTCAAGGCAAACAGACATAATCTCATGATGGAGCAATTCCACTACCAACAGAACTGAATGCTTCCAGCTACCAAAAGACATGCTCGAGCGTGTTCATAGAAACTCTACTCACAGTAAATGCAAACTGGAAACAACTGATATGTCCATCAATAAAAAAATGGGTGAATACATTCTGGTGTAGTCATACAATGGGATACTACCAAGCAAGGGAAAAGAATTACCTGGTTCTATATACAACAACCTGAATGAATGTGAAAGATGCCAGATATTTAAAAAACTACATGGAGGATTCCATTTATAGGAAGATTTAGAAAAGGCTTTTTTTCTTAGTCGGGGTCTAACTCTGTTGTCCAGGCTAAAGTGCAGTGGCATGATCACAGCTCCAGCCTCCTTCCACCCCAACCTCCCAAGTAGCTGGGATTACAGGTGAGTGCCACCACGCCCAGTTAATTTTTTTTGGTGGGGTGGGGGGGAGGGGGAGATGAGGTCTCACTCGATTGCCCAAGTTGGTCTTGAACTCCTGAGCTCAAGGAATCCTCTCGCCTCAGCCTCCCAAAGTGCTGGGATTACAGGTGGAGCCACTGCAACTGGTTTAGAAGCTGATCTAAAGCAATAGAGGTCGGTAGAGTGGTTACTGACTGGGGGGAGGGGGGGAATGCCAGAGTCTTGTGGGGCTGGAGACCTCTGAATCTTGATCTGGATGATGGTTACATAGGTATGGACATATGTAAAAACAAAATGAATCAGACTTCACACTGGAGATCTGTGCACTGTATGTAGATTATATCTCAGTTAAAACAAAGCAAAACAAACAGCTTGGGCAATCAAAAAGACAACATAAGAAATACAAATGTTTAATAAGCAAAGGATACAGACTGGCAACTTACAGAAAGAAAAACCTGAATAGCTGTCAGGAATCTGAGAAGATGCTCAATATCATTAGTAATTAGATGAATACACTTTTTTTTTGAGTTAGGGTTTCTCTCTGTTGCCCAGGCTGGGGTGCAGTGGCACGATTACAGCTCACTGCAGTCTCAACCTCCTGAGCTGAGGCAATTCTTCTGCCTCAGCCTCTTGAGTAGCTGTGACTACAGATGTATACCACCACATCTGGCTAATTTTATTTATTTTTTTGGTTGAAAGCAGGTCTCACTATGTTGCCTAGGCTGGTCTCAAACTCCTGGGCTCAAGTTATCCTCCCGTCTTGGCCTCCCAAAGTGCTGGGATTACAGGTGTGAGGCACCACACCTGGCCACAGATACACACTGAAACAAGGTAGTACTTGACAGTCATCAGATTAGCAAAGCAGATGGTACCAAGTGCTGGCCAGGAGATGAGGGAGGTGATGGGCGGGGGCGAGCCTGGCACACAGTGGGGGGTACTAGAAGCAGTCAGACCCACAGCCCTTAGTGGTATAAAGTGATTGCACACCTTGGGACCCAGTATTCCAACTCTCAGTGCTTGTGCAGGTGAACATGGGGACCTGTACAACGACACGTTCCCAGCAGTGGTATTTATGGGAGTGCTGAATTGAAGGCAGCCTTGGTGTTAATCAGGGGAGGGTGCTAGGGAAGGATAAGTAAGTTTGGTGGGGACACACTAGGGTTGGCTGTGCAGTCGTTAGAAGCAACACACTTTAAAAAAAAAAAAGATGACCTTTCACTATGTTACACAGGCTGGTCTTAAACTTCTGGGCTCAAGCAATCCTCCCACTTTGGCCTCCTAAAATGCTGGGATTTCAGGCATGAGCCACTGTGCCCAACCTGCAACAAACTTCTAATTGCAGTATGTGTGTAGGTGGAGCCCAAAAACAGCAATAGTAAACAAGTAAACAGGACTAAATAGACAGCGCAGTGTGTGTAAGTTACCATGTGTATAAGTAAGTTACCGCTCACTGCACACACACACCAACTCTGCACATCTCACGAGGACATATGCAAAGGTACACATTCAGTATCCATGTGGGTGCTTAAAAGGAGGAGAGGAACGAGAGGAAATGTTGGGGTTGAAGGAGAAAATGAAGTGAAATAAAATATCACCTGGCCATTCTCCTTCGAGAGAGAAATGAAAATGTGTGTCTATACCAAGATTTGTAGATGGATGTTCACAGCAGCTTTATTTTTAATAGTCAAAAACTGGAATCTGGCCAGTTGCAGTGGCTCATACCTATAATTCCAGTACTTTGCGAGGTCTAGGAGTGAGGATTGCTTGAACCCCAAGAGTTTGAGAACAGGCTGGGCAACATAGAGTAGAGACTCCGACTCAAAACAAAACAAAACAATACAAAACTGGGATCAACCCAAATGTCCCTCGGATGAATGAACGAGCAAGCTGTAGTATAACCATACCAGGGAACACCACTTAGCAATAAAAACTAATGCTATATGCAACAATATAGATGACTCTCAAACTAATAACTGTTGAATAAAATAATCCATACTTTGTGATTTCATTTATATAAACGCCTTGAAAATGCAACTTATCTATGATGACAGAAAGCAGATGAGGAGTTGCCGCTGGTGTAGGGAAAGGCAGGAGGGAGTGATTACCAAAGGCAGGGGAAAGCTTTCCCGTGAAGGATACATTCATTATCTCAGTTATGGTGATGGTTTCTCAGGTATATTCACATGCCAAAACTCATCAAATTGTACACTTTAAATACATGCAGTTCATTGAATGTCAAGTAAAGTCATAAAAAAAAAGAAAATAAGAGGCCTTTGCACTAACTAATGAGGATAACAGTGCTTTAACTAAAGGGTATAATGAGCCCTTTCTAACCTGAAGAACATGATTAACTTTCTGCGCCTGAAAATAACTAACCAAAATAATCCCCAAACAAAGCACAAAACAAGGCTTAGATGGTATAGTGGCTTGCCCAGGCCTCACAGCTGAGATGCTGGCTCCCAGAGCCACACTCTGGGGCTCAGGACTTGCATTAGTTCAAGGAGCTCCACAGGCACCAGCGTGACAGAAATTACCTGTAATTAGTGGAGGCAGAGGTGACCGTATTCACTGAGTCCTTGGTGGCCATCCTTGGGAAAGGCAGGGACTCAGACTGGGGAGCAAGGCTCTTCTAGGCTGTCTGCATCTAGGTTGGGAGAGAGACGCTTTGGTATCTGGTAACAATGCTGGGTGAAGTCAAGGAAGGCTTCCTGTAGGGGATGATACTTGAGTTCACACAAGGATTTGGTCTAGAGCAAACCCCCAGTAAATGTTATCTATGTATTATAACTGCTCCCCATGATATTAGAAAGGGGACAGTAGAAAGGCGGAAGATGTTGCAGGCAGAGGGAGGTGTACTGTTGAAGGCAGGAGGGCTTGCTGGAGAGAAACAGGTGATTTGGCTTGGTTGTGACAGGGGAGTGGGACAAAATGCAGGATAAGTCCTTTCAGGGCTGGTTGACATCCTCCTGAAAGCAAGCCTCACAGGGGCATGGGACAATTCTGAGAAGAGTCAGAGAGCACCGGGAAGCTCTTCCACCTGTGTGATTAGGCCTGGAGCTTCTCATGGTTGACCTAGGGACTTAAGATAGCCCTTGAGGCCGGGTGCAGTGGCTCACACCTGTAATCCCAACATTTTGGGAGGCTGAGACAGGAGTATCATTTGAGCCCAGGAGTTTGAGACCAGCCTAGGCAACATAGTGAGGCCTTGTTTCTATAAAAAAATAAAAAATTAAAAAATTAGCCACACATGTGACATGCTCCTGTACTCGGGAGGCTGAGGAAGGAGGATTACCTGATCCTGGGAGGGGGAGGCTGCAGTAAGCCATAATCGTGCCCCTGCACTCCAGCATGGGCAACAGAGTGAGACCTCGATTCAAAAAAAAAAAAAGATAACCCTTAAAAGGTGCCCCCTCCTCAGCCCTGCTGAGTCTAAGCTGCAGATGGCTTGATTCTATCACAAAATTTTGTCGTCACTGGGTCACTTGGCCTGCCTGACACATAGTAGGAAATCCATATTGGGTTTCCCTCTTGCCTCCTTCCTTTCCCAGGACACTTGCAGGCTCTGTGCAGCACCCACCCGCAGGACCACTGTCCATATCACCAAGCCATGACCAGAAGCAAGTGGGCAGACAGGGCCGGGCCAGGCCATGTGGACCCTAAGTCCCAGGAAGGGTCAAGCAGAGCCGGCAGGGACAGGCATCCCCTGGGCCAGGTGGAAGGAGGAGCCTGATCCTGACGCCCAGCATGGAAAAGCCCCATTGTGGGGTCTTTGGGGGAGAATATATTTATTTTGTTTCCTGAGCTGTGTGAACAGTGCATTGTGCTGCCTGGATCGAGTGGGCTGTGTGTGACTGGGGAGGGATTACGTCCCCCTCCCAGGTGGTGTGGTGTGAAAAGGCCCCATTCAGCAGGGCCTCGAGGCCCACAGGCAGGCCCAGGCTCCGGCTGTGTCTCTGAGGGCAGCCTGGCTTCCCTCCTTCTCTCCCTGAGGTGAAGAGCCTGAGTTGGCGGGCTCATGGGGGTGGGGAGACAGCCATTTTAGGCTATTCCCTGAGGGGTCCTGCTCACCCTCAGGGTCCCTCAGGCCTCACACCTCAGGGGAGGAGCTGACAAGAGGGCGGGTTTGGGACACAGGAGAGCCATTTGGCCCCTGACTCACATTCTCGAGGGCTCACACTTAAACTTTGATGTTACCTTTGAGGGAGGCTTCACATTCAGCTGCAGAGGCAGGCTGAAGGAAACCTTCATCAGGCAACTTTAAGTTCATGTCCATTGCTAGGCTACATCGCTGACAGGGCCTCTGAATTAATATTTATATAATCCCTTTGATGACTTTGTGAATAGCACAGTCATGTTTCCTTATGTTTGGTGTGAGCGTAAGTCTGTGCATTTGTGTGTGGTGTGAGGAGTGTGAGGTTGTTCATGGGAAGTGTCTTAAGCACACCCTGATTTTTAGAACCCTGTTCTGGCATTTTTCAGTACTCCGGGGTTTGCTGGACCTCTGAGGGCCCTTGGCCAAGGATGCCTGCATCCTGAGCTTGTCTGGGCACAAGGGGAGAGGCTAGCAGACTGGTCACCTGAGGCCCTGGTGGCTATTGGGTTGAGGAAGGGGCTGCCTCTTGGCCAGGAACCCCCAGGAGGAGGCAGAGCAGCTGGAAAAGGGGTCTTCCTCAGATTTGGCTGGCGTGCCAGATGGTTAGGTCCCTGACAGAAAACATGAAGCTCAAGTCCTTTCTGGGCTATTCCTGGTCTCTCCCATATGCCAGGTCCGCAGGCTAAGCACGGGCTGCCTTTCACTGGACTTGCCACCCCCTCTCATCCCCAGTTCTCTGCCACTCCGTGCCTGTCTGCCTGATCCCGCTAGAAAGCCTGTCTGACCCCAAGTTTGAAGACCTGGGAAGCCCCAGAGTCCCTGGCTGCCGTGGGATCTTAATCGCAGTGACAGAGTGGCTCACTGTTGCTACTCTGCCCTCTACTTCACCTCACTGAGTGACTCAGGAAGTCACTGAGCCTTGGCTTTCCCATCTGCACAATGGGGGATTGCGTTGGATCGTCTTGAGGCCTTCTCAGTTCAGACTTTCTGTGAGTTAGGAATCTGGATGCAGATATAACTGGGGTCAGATTGAAAAACTTTACATGGGCACCTGGTCATGCTGGGATGCCAGTCACTCCATGTGCTCCAGTGCTATCTAAAAGGAGTTTTCTCCTGGGCATTTACATCTATGCTCCTGGGGAGGTAAAAGATGTTTGGCTGAAGCCAGGCACGGTGGCTCATGCCTTTAATCCCAGCACTTTGGGAGGCAGAGGAGAGAGGATTGCTCGAGCCCAGGGGTTTAAGAATAGCCTGGGCAACTTGGCAAGACCTCATCTCTCTGATAAATCAAAAATTAGCTGGGCATGGTGGTGTGTGCCTGTGGTTCCAGCTGCTTGAGAGGCTGAGGCAGAAGGATCACCTGAGCCCAGCAGATTGAGGCTGCGGTAGCTGTGGGCTTGTTACTGCACTCCAGCCTGGGCAACAGAATGAGACTCTGACTCAAAACCAAAAAAAGACGATTGACTAATAAATAGCTCCCTCATCCCTTCCTTTCTAGAAGGGGACCCTAGAGCAGGACTGGGTGCTGGTGTTTGGGGTGGAGGTGGGTGGTGGAGAGATGAGGCTAAGGAGGAAGGGGCTGGAATGGTCTGCACAGGCTGAGGGAGGGGCTCGGTTCTAGGGAAAAATTGGATCTGATTTCAAGTTATGACCCAATGTGACACAGGAGAGAGAGGCCCCCTTCTGGAGAAGAGTGCCCTCTGCACCCCCCACCCCCAGCAAGGACCTCTGATGGAGAGGCCTCTCTGTGTGCCAGGATGGCCTAGCACTTGCTGTAGGTCCTGGTCTTGGACTTACTGGTGAAAGAAATGTGGGGGTTGGGAGCGGTCTGTGAGAGGCCTGGCACACCCAGGCTGGGCACAGCCTACATGCCTGGTGGATACATGTGATGTCACCCTGGGCTGGGGGAGCAGGGCTCTGGCTTCAGGGTAAGGCACAGTGTCTGAGGGAGGTTTCACATTCAGCCTCAGAGACCAGCTGAAGGAGACCTTCATCAGGCAACTTTAAGTTCATGTCCATTGCTAAGCCATAATCGCCGGTGGGGGCCTCTGAACTAATATTTATATAATCCCTTAGATGATTTTGTGAATAGCACAGTTATGTTTTCTCGTGTTTGGTGTGAGTGTGAGTCTATGCATTTGTGTGTGTGTGTGTGAGGAGTGGATGGAAGAATGAACAGATAAAAGTTTGATGTAAGAGATAAGATAGACAAGTGGGACCTCATTAAACTGACTAGCTTCTGCAAAGCCAAAGAAACCATCAAGAGAGCAGGAAGACAGCCTACAGATTGGGAAAAAGTATTTGCCAACTCCAGGTCTGACAAAGGCTTAACATCTTGGATCTACAAGGAACTCAAATGTGCGGAAAAGAGAAAAACAAACAACCCCATTATAAAATGGGCAAAAGGTATGAACAGACACTTCTCAAAGGAAGACATCCAAGCAGCGCCAACAGACACATGAAGAAATGTTCAACCTCACTAATCATCGGGAGATGCAAATCAAAACCACGCTGAGATTTCACTTAACTCCAGTCAGAATGGCAATTATCAATAACTCAAAAAATAACAGTTGCTGAAGAGGGTGTGGCGAAAAGGGAATACTTCTACACTGTTGGTGGGAGTGTAAACTAGTGCAACCTCTGTGGAAAGCAATGTGCCGATACCTAAAAGCTCTAAATATCAACCTCCCATATGACCCCACAATCCCCCTACTAGGAATATAACCTGAAGAACTCAAATCACTCTATACAAAAGATACCTGCACACGTATGTTTATCGCAGCATTGTTCACAATAGCAAGAACTTGGAAGCAACCATGCTGCCCATCAAAAGAGGACTGGATTAAAAAATGTGGTACATATACACTATGGAATACTATGCAGCCATAAAAAAAGAACAAAATCATGAATTTCGCAGCAACTTAGATGGAACTAGAATCTATAATACTGAGTGATCTCTCACAGAAACAAA
>CAUYQG010011764.1:0-14424 GCA_963574415.1 Tarsius wallacei
TGGTAGCGCGCGCCTGTAATTCCAGCTACTTGGAAGGCTGAGGCGGAAGGATCGCTGGAGCCCAGCAGGTCGAGGCTGCGGTGGCCGGGAGCGGCCACTGCACTCCAGTCTGGGTGACAGAGTGAGACTCCAACTCAAAAATAAAAAAATAAAAAATAAAAAAAATTTTAAAAAAAAGAGTGCACAGTCCTTAAGCAGTTTTGAGGATATTTTACTAAAACCTGAATCTAATAAAAAAATGTTTAACATTTAAGGACCGATTAAAGCAGAATGACCTCATGCTACTCACTACAAAGAGGCAGCATTAGATGATAGGGTCATTTAAATGGAAACTATGCCAAGCTTAATGAAAGTTAAGCACAAAGTGTTCTTCCTGACAAAGAATGCTTTCAGCAGGCTGTCTTTCTTTTTCATTTTTATTCCAAAGATGTGGGACACAATTCAGGGCCAAGTATACAAAAAAGGTCACTGCACAGGCAAAGCTCAGGTCCTACCTTGGTCCTTACATCACTTGGCTTGAGATCAGACACCCCTATTGATGAAATGTGCCACTCCCACCCTGCTTCCTTCCCTGGTAGTTTCCCACACTGCCAAGACCTTTCTTATAGTATAATTGTCCAGGTTCTACTTATGAGTGACAACATATGGTACTCAGTTCGTTGTTTCTGTGATAGATCATTAAGTATTACAGACTTAAATCCATCCAAGTTGCTGTGAAGTTCATAATTTTGTTCCTTCTTTATGGCTTAGTAATATCCCTTCGTGTATATGTACCACATTTCTTTTAATCCAGTCTACTTTCAATGGGCAGCATGTTTGATTCCCTGATTTTGCTATTGTGAATAGTGCTGCAATGAACATGCCTGCACAGATATCTTTTTTGTAGAATGATTTGAGTTTCTCTGGGCATATTCCCAAAAGGGGGATTGCTGGATCGTATGGGAGGTCGATTTTTAGATCTTTAGGAATCGCTGCACTTTTTTCCACAGAGATTGTACTAGTTTACACTCCGAACAACAGTGTAGAAGTGTTCCCTTTTCCTCACATCCTTTCCAGCATCTGTTGCTCTTTGAGTTATTTCTGATGGCCATCCTGACTGGAGTTAGGTGGTATCTCAGTGTAATTTTAATTTGCATTTCTTTGATGATTAGCGAGGTTGAGCATTTTTTCATATATCTGTTGGCTAATCACAGGACCTCATCAAACTGAAAACCTTCTGCAAAGCAAAAGAAACCATCAAGAGAGCAGGGAGACAGCCCACAGAATGGGACAAAAAATGTGCCAACTGTATATCTGACAAAGGCCTAACATCTAGGATCTATAAGGAACTCACATTTGTCAAAAAGAAAAAGACAAGCATCCCTATTAAAAAGTGGGCAAAAGATATGAATAGACAGGATTTCTAATGACATCTCCAGGGTTATAGATGAAAGGAAGTCCAAGTGACTAGGTAAGGTTGTTGGTTAAATGATTTATTTTGTTATAACTAATTTCCAACTTAAAATTATTTAAGGTGGTCAAGTTCTAATTAAATGTGAGAACTTTATCTATTTTTACCCAACTTATATTTACTACCGTAAGCACTCAAACCATGTGATCATTCAATTTCTCGTTTGCAAAATGTACCGTGATTAGGAAACTGATAATTGAGAGAAAAATGAGATTCAATCTATTATTTTTGGAATTTTTTTCTATTTATGAAGCTCCTTTTGTAAATACCTAGCACATATTAGGGTCTCAAACACCTAATGTTTTACTGATGTACAGTTGCATGGTGAATGTTTTGAGTGACGGATTTAAATTTTCTCCAAAATTTTAATTAATTCCCATTTTCTAAGTCACTAGCATTTCCAGTAAATAAACCACTGAAGAAAAAACAAAGCAAAATTTGGACATGTCTCCAAATAATGATTAAAAACTACTGTACAGGTTTGGCACAGCTATTTTTCTACATCTATAAAGTCACATATTAACCTCAATATGAGATTTTCCCTTTTTCTCAAGTCAGTAATCATGCTCTGCTTTTCTTTTTCTTGTCTTTTCTTTCTTTCTTTTTTTTTTTCTTTCTTTTCAGTCGAGGTCTCACTTTGTCACCCAGGCTGAAGTGCAGTGTCATGATTACAGCTCACAACAGCCTCGGTCTCCTGCGTTCAGGTGATTCTCCCATCTCAGCCCCCCTGAATAGCTGAGACAACAGGCATGCACCACCTCATCCAGCTATTTTTATTTTTATTTTTTGCAGAGATGAAGTGTCACTATGTTGCCCGGGTTTGTTTAAAATTCTTGGGCTAATGAAATTCTTCCACCTCTGCCTCTCATAGTGCTGGGATTACAGGCAATGGGCTACCATGTTTGGCCCATTCTGCATTTTCTATTTCAGATAATGTTCTTCCAAATCTATATTTTGGTTATAAAGAGTAGTTGTACTAAATGTTCAACCCTCATGCCCTCTTCCACTGTGATAGATTACTATTCCACATCCTCTCCTCTCTGAAATCTACAACACTCCCTCTATTCTTCATTCTTACCTGGTGATATTTTTCCTATTTAAGTGAGAAAATACACAAACGGTACTTAGAAGAAAAAATTTTCCAAAATACCAATGCCATGTAACCAGCTTGCTTGCTTCTATGCTCATTTCTTCTGACTTTATTCCAGTTATTATGAAAAGGTCTGTATATCTGCTTAAAGATTTATATCATCTCCTTTGTGGATTTTCCCTTCTCACCTACTTACCTGTTCAAGTTTCTCTTCCAGGACACTACTCTACTCTGAGTTTTCTCCACTATCATGAACCACTGTCTTTTAGTCTCATTGTGGATTCTTTCTTCTACTTCAGCCTCTAAATACTGGGATTTTCTGGGACTCAAGCCATGATCTCACCTCTCTTCTATCTTTATGTATCCCTCGGTAATTTCTTCTGGCCTCATTAAGACACATAATCCAAAAATTTCCAAATTTATGATCCCGTCTCCTGATTCCAGACTTTTATGTAAATTAACAGACTTGCATCTCCATATTAATGTCTAATTGGCATCTGAAAATTGAAATATCCAAACTTTACTGTTGATCTTTTTCCTCAGAAAACTGTTGTCCTCAAGTCTTTCCATTCCCAGGAAATAGAAAGTTCAGCCTTTCATTTACTAAGCTTAAAAACTTTGCGTTCTCTTCTTCTCTCTCATTACACTTCAAATCATGAAAACGGGTTGTCACTGCTTTAAAAAACACACCAGTTTCTCACCACCTTGTTAACTAACACCCTAAATTATTGCAATGATTTATAATAAAGTTTTTCTGCCCTTGCACATCCTCCTTTTACTCTATTTCCCATAAAGTAGCAAACTGATTATTATTATTGGATCAAAACCCTCCTGCTCTTTTCCATCTCACTCAAAGTAGAAGTCAAAACTGACAATGATGTGGTCCTCACTACTGCTTTCTTCTAACCCAATGCTTTCCAAGCACATCAACCTTCGAGCTACTCTGTTCTTGGGGGACTTGCATGTTTAATTCTTAATGCCTAAAAAGTTCTGGCCACAGATTTCTACACAGCTTATTCTATTCAGCTTATTATATTTATTTCAGATCTCCAATCCAATTCTATCTTTTTCAGTAAAGTCTTTTCTGTTTATTAAATTTGAAACCTATCCCTTTGCTATTTCACATTTCTCATTTCCTGCTTTATATTTCATGCTTTTATCGTCTGTTATGCTATATATTTTACTTATTAACTTATATGTTATCTTCTCCCTACAAGAAAGTAAGCTACATGAGAACAGAGATTATTCTTTGTTCCTTTTATAAATGCATCCCCAGCACCTATAAAGTTTACCTCTACCTCCCTCTTTATAAGTGAAATTGGATTTGCTCATAAATTACTCAATGTGCTGTTATATAAGGAGCCTATTTACATAAAAGATGCACATATCTAGTTATATAGGTTGAATACTATATTGGTTCAGAATGCAAATTCTCAGAAGCTATATTGTGTTTATGAGATTAATGAAAACATAAACACTACATTAATTTAAAATTTACAATAATATATGGTTATTTTGGGAAGTACGATAGAGCTTAAAATTATCAGATACATTAAAATATTTTCAATTGCTATTTTATGCATGTTTCAAAAGGGAAAATTTAAATATATCTGTGACAATCAAAATTATACAAATTTAATCTAATAATAATTGATTTTGAATTCCTTTGAAAGGATGATAATCACAATACCACTTTAACAGGATATTTGGTTATATTTAAATTAATTTAGAAATTAACCTTCTAGTTAAAATATTTGGAAAATGTATCATTTTAAAATTTAATGATATAATTGTACTTAGAATCATTCTATATGCATTGCAAACCTAGAGTCTTTAAACACTTTTATCTGCTGAACAATGTAGACAGCACACTCTAAATAACACAGTAATGTTCAAATGTTGTTTTTTCCCTCCTCCACCTGCTGAAAAACATTGTGTGTGTTTTAATGTCTATGTTTGTGTCTTTGAGACAAATCTTGAATTTTCTTGCATAGGCACATAGAAATGTATACTCAAAAAATTGAAAGCAACTTTAGTCTGTTGTCAAGTTTAATTGGCTTTTTCAGTTAAATGTAATATCTAAATAGAAAAGATATATACAATAATACTATAAGTATAATAAACATAAAAGCATAAATGTTATATGTAAATATAAAGTTGTATATTTATATATATAAACAGAAGAAAAATTTCTCAAGTGTGCTACTAATCCATCAGTAAAAAATCAATACTTGTGATTTTTTTAACATATCAGTTATATCTGATGCTAAGATCAAATTTCAAAGACACCAGAAAGATAATTTTCAAAATGTTCACATTTTAATATCTGATTACATAATATCTAATCTGTGTTCACTTGTTAGTGGTTTTTAGTAAATTTTAAAAATGTTATAACTGTCTATATCTTTCACTTCATGATTCATGTGGAAAATTTAACAACATAATTGTATTGCACAGAGCTAATTATATATCCACTTGCTCATGTATTTATATCATATAATGCATTTCTTTAAGGAATACTTCCTTAAGATCTGCATGCAATTATGATAGCTATAAATGATAAGTTGACAAAGTTATGAATTTATTATCAAAGTTGGATTTAAATATTAATTAATAATGTCTCATTTGGTTCCCAGGGAAGAAAAATGCAATAACTCCCTATTAATTATTTTATGTGAGAGTCTTAACAGCTTTTGAAGAATTGCATTTTCATCAGCATTTTCTCAAATGCTGTGATAACATTTCCATGTCCCTATCTAGTGCTAAATTACAGTAGAACACTTAAGAAATTATATAGCTAACATTAGCATAAATTTATTTTATCCAGCATAATTTAGGAGAATGTGTGAAAATTCCTTCCATTAAGGAATTTTTTAGTTAACACACAAAATATAAAATAACAGAAAACCCTTGAATTTCTAGTTCAGGTGGTATAATAATCAGCCTATCTTAAAGCCTTCTGCTTTAATCACATGGCAAAGTCAAGTACAATATGAATACCAACAAAAATAACAAAAAGATGTCACAGCAAGAATCAAAATGAAATAAAGTATATCAGTAAACTATAAATAAATAAGAAACACAAAGCAAGGTATAGTTCTGATGGGCTCTGGATCTGAGTGCAAGCAAATGTATTTTCACAATTATAAATGGTAATAAATATAATCTACTAATAGAGTCCAAACCTCTCTGCTTGACATGTGGCCCTGGGGTAGGCTTTCCTGCGCTAGAAATAAAGGAGTCTTAAAAAGAATGTAACTTAACCATTGACAAACCACAAACTGTCTACTTCTCATAACAAACTGCTAGTCCATGGAGACCACCCAATTCATGACTAAAATGGTGCATGCGCCTGTGATATTCCAAACATCAACATAGTATGGAAAGGGAAACAGCCATCTAGATATGATTTGAATGGAGACCCCAGGGACAGGTAACATAAAAACTGATTTTAAAAAAAAAGAGTTCACAAAAATGACAAAATGGCAATGACAGCATAATAAAGACTTTCCACCTAAGTAAGCCTCAAAATAAAAGGTCAAATCAAGAAATAAATAATACATGTGGTAGGCTTAATAGTACCCCCCCGCCATACCAGGTCCTACTCTCTGCATCCTGTATATGCTACTTGACTTGGAAAAGGGTCTTTGATGATGGGAGTAAAATAAGTATCATTAGATAAAACTATTATCCTGGATTACCAGGCTGGCTTGAAATGAAATCAAATTTATCCTTATAAGGGGAGGCAGAAAGATATGTAATGACACACAGAAGAACCTTTTCTCCCATGTGATCATGAAGGAAGAGATTGAACTGATGAAATCACAAGCCAAGGAATGCCAACAGTCACTAGAAGCTCTAAGAAGCAAGAAACAGATTTGCCTCTATACTCCCCGGAGGAAGTGGCTTTGTCAATAACTTAATTTCACCTTAGTGAAACTAATTTTAGAATCATAGCTGCCAGAAATGTGACTGAATCAATTTCATCTGCTGAGTTTGCAGTGATTTGTTAAAACAGCCATAAGAATTTAAAACAATAAGAGATACTGCTAATGAAACAAATGAGAATATAAAATTAAGTTCTCCATAATGAATTCATGTTCTGAAAAAACAAAAATTTTAAGTAAATATGCTCAGGATATTTTAAAAATTGAGTAAAGTAAACAACTGGGGTTCTGACAGCAATTAAAATGTCATAAAAAATCAATTTTATTAAAAACGAGAACTAAAGTATTCAAAGATAATCTCTAAAAACCGATGCTGCCAAAGAAAATATTGGCATTGGAACGTGGTATTGAGAAGCACAAATAAAGACATGAAAATTTTGTAAAATAGCACTTAAGTATCAACTGGTTCCAGTTATCATATAGTACCTGGTATTACTCTTAACCTGCTGTAAAAAACAATAAAGCTGGACACACACACACACACACACACACACACACACACACAACTGACCTTTGAACATGAGCTGTCATTGTATGAGTCCACTTATATGTAGGCTTTTTTTCTCCCAATAAATTCAATAAATATCTTGGAAAAATTTTTGGAGATTTTTGACAATTTGGAAAAGCGCTCAGTCTCAGATGTACTGTGTAACCTAGAAATATCCAAAAAATTAACAAAAAGTTAGATATGTCATGAATACATAAAATATATGTAGATATTAGTGTATTTTATCATTTACTACCATAAAATATACACAAATCTATTACTAATTAAAATCTATCAAAATTTACATGCATTTACTCTACATGACACTATTTACAGTTGACAGAAATGTAAACAAGCATAAAGATTCAGTATTAGCCAAGCGCGATGGCTCAAGCCTGTAATTCCAGCACTTTAGGAGGCCGAGGCAAGAGAATTCCCCGAGCCCCGGGTTTGAGACCAGCCCGTGCAATGTGGTGAGACCTCTCTATAATAAATTAGAAAAAAAAAAAAAAAAAAATAGCCAGGCGTGATTGCACACGCCTGTAGTTCCGGAAGGCTGAAGTGGAAGGATCTCCAGAGCCCAGCAGGTCCGTGCTGGGGTGATGGTGAGCTGACACTGCACTTCAGCCTGGGCGACAGAGTGAAACTCCTACTTACAAAAAAAAAACAAAAAAAGATTCAGCATTAAATTATAGTTACATAAAATTAACTGTAGTACATACTATACTATTGTAATAATTTTGTAACAAGCTCCTGCTGCTATTGCAGTGAATTTGATTATTTTCAATATCCCTGTAAAAAGCCTTGTGATGCTAATCATTTACTTGTGAATTTCCCTTCTCTCCAGTAAACCCCGTATTACAGTAAAAAGTGATCTCTCAAGGTTCTTAGATATTTTTCATTGTGTTTGGTGCAATACCACAAACCTTGACAGTCATGACATTACAGGAAACAATTTAAATGCTTGGTATGTGCCATAGATTGAGATCTGTAGCTGTGATTGCCCACCATTACAAAATAAAGAAATTAATCCAAAGGACCACTGTAAAAAAAAGGAAATTTATGAAGTCATCATTGTGGTTATTCTAGCAAATGCAGACCTTTTATGATTGGGAATTACTTTTTAAATCTATTAAAATGCATCTTTTATGTGGGTACAGGATTTCTGAAAGAAAAGCATACCTATAGACCCTAATATGATTCAAGGAAAAGCAAAGTCATTATATGACATCATAATGCAAAAGGAAAGTGGAGGAGCTAAAGCTAGAGAATTTAATGCCAACAAAGGGGTGATTTGATAATTTTAGAAAGACATTTGGCTTTAAAAATGTCAAGACAACAGAATAAGCACCTTCTGCCAACGTAGTCTCAGCAGACAATCTCCCATATGTCATTAAGAAAATTATTGAGAATAAAAGATACCTGCCTAAACAGGCTTTTAATTCAGGCAAAAGTGCCCTATTCTAGAAAAAAAAAGGGCACTTTTTCTTTTTTTTTTTTGCCACAAGGATACTTATTGAGGAAGAGAAGCTAGCACCAGGATTTAAGGTAGGAAGGGATAGGCTAACTCTACTCTTTTGTGCAGATGCAGTCTAGTTTATGATCAGGACTTCCCTTATCTATATAGTTGCTAACTCCAGAACCTTAAAAGGGTAAACAATGGTTGCCACTATTGGTTGAACAATAAGAAGAACAATGAGAACCCTTTTGCTGGATTGGTTTTATAAATTCTTTCCCTGTGAAGTAAAGAAATACCTTTATAGTAAGAGATTGCCTTTGAAAGTTATTTAAATATTGGACTATGTCACTGCCCACATAGAACCCCATAGGTTCAATACCGAAGGTGTTGAAATGATCTACGTGACCACTTCAGCCTCTAAATCAGAGAGTCATAAGAACCTTTGAGGCTTATTATATATGGAACCTTTTTTCAGTACTATGAAAAAGAATCCCGATAGAATATTATGAATGTCTAGAAGGATTACCATTGAAAATGCCATTGTTGAAAGCTATCAAGTTTAAAACAGTAAATTGCTGCTGGAGAAAACCATGTCCAGATACTATAAGATATTGTGGATATGACAAAATGGGTGGGGAGTGAAGACCTTCGAGATATGGACCTTGAAGAAATTAAAAAGCTATTAAACAACCACATCAAATTATTTAACAGAAAATGATTTAGTGGAGATGAGTGCTTGCAAACCAGTGCCAGATGATGTGGAAGATGACGTAGAAGCAGCAGTGCCAGAAAAAACTGATAATCTGTCATAAGTGATCTGATTATTCAAGACTGCTTTTGAGTTCTTTTATGACATGGACCCTTCTATGACACTGACATGGTAGCTACAGCAAATGATGGAGGAAAGATAGGTACGGAATAATTATGATATATTTCCATAGTGTACCTACCTCTCCTGCCTTCTCTTCTACCTTTTCCAGTTGTTCTCCTATTTCTCATCCCGAGACAAAAACATCTTCTCTTCATCTTCCTCAGCCTATTCAGTCTGAATGAGGATGAAAATCTTTATGATGATCTACTTCCAATTAGTGAACAGTAAATGTACTTATCTTTCTTATTATTTTTAATAACATTTTCTTTTCTCTAGCTTACTTTATTATAAGAAAACAGTTTATAAAACTACACATAGCATACAAAATATGCATTAACTGACTTGTTACGTTATAAGGAAGGCATCTTTCTGGTAAACAGTAAATCATTAGTAGGCTATGTTTGGGGGGATTCCAAAGTTATACACAAAATCTTGAAAGCATTGGTTCTCCTAATCCCTGCACTGTTCAAAAGCTAACTACGTACATACATACACATATATAAATATACATACTCACTTTCAGATATTAGACAGTTGAGGACTATTGTCTTCATGAGAAAGAAGGTAAGTAATATGAAAATCACATTTTTCTCAGGTTTTCTTTTTGAGGTCATTTTGGGGTTGTGATGACAGATGGTAAATCTGGAGCAACCATCTTGCTAGGTGGTGGAGACAGATATCAAAATTTGATACTATTAAAGAAGCTGACATTTAGAGGGTAAATTTCAGGTAGGGACAAATAATGGAAACTCTAGAAAGCTGGGTAGATACTGCTTCAGTCCTTGGTTAACTCTTGAGCTATACATAAATGTAGCAAGACACTATAGTCCTAAAGAGTACGGACTAAGAGGCTGAGAAATGTATAGAGGTTACACAAAGCTGGGAGACATTAGGATTGAGTTCTGACATAAGGAGAGACCTTAGTGAACACTGGGAATTTATGTGCAACCTCAGATGTAACATATTAGAATAAGATCAAGTTTTAAGAGTAAGGATCATGCTAATATAGGTCTTCCATAATGAAGTCTAAAACTAAATCTCAGCAACATAAAAGTATTGCTTATAATTTAATGACTTGTTAGAAAAAAAAATCACTTTGTAGAGAAATATATATATCCAGAGGTTCTGTAATATGTTATTAGAATGTCCAGCATGCCATCAAAATTACTAGACATACAAAGAAGTAAAACCAAAGATAGACTTAGGAGACAAAAATATGACTGTTAATAAGTTAAAAAGAATAATATGTACAAAATCTATGAAAATTGAGTAATTTAGGAGAAAAAATGAATTTACAAAAATAATACACACTATATAAATACAACTGATATTAATAAATCATTGGATAAGTGTAACAGTAGACTGGGCACAGCTAAAGTTACAGATGGTGTAGTTAAGTAGGAAACGTCCAATCTGAAGTGCAAATACAAAAAATGGAAAGAATTGAGCATAAATATGTGGGTGTGATGCAGTCACAAGGCCTACAAGATAGGTAACTGGAGTTCCAGATGCAAAGAAAAGAGATAAAAGGACACAACTGAAAATTAAAGAAATGGTGACTGAGGATTTTTCAAATCTGATGATCGAGGTTATCTCACAGATTTAAAAAGCTCAGTAAACCCTTGAAAAGATAACTGCAATAGAAACTACAACTAAGCACAAGTAGTATAGTTAACAAGATCAAAGTAAAAGAGAAAATCTTATGAGACATATTACTTTTAAAGATGCAATGATAATATTTTTGGCTTACTTTCTAACAGCAACTATGCAAGCATAAAATGATTGAAAAACAGCTTTAAAATGCTGAAAGAATTTGTCTACAATACATAGTGATCTATCACAGAAACAAAGAATTGAATATCACATGTTCTCACTCATAAGCGGACCTTGAAAAATTATCGTAATACTATAAGGATTGGCAGTAGCAGGAAACTGTCAGGGTTGGGGGGGCGGGGCCAGGATTGGCAGTAGTGGGAATCTGCCTGGGGAGGAGGGAGAACACCTCATCAACAAGGGTACCTGCATAATGATCATTTGTATACCTAACCCTGAATTGTACCCCACATCTTTAAAATAAAACATTTAAAAAATGCTGAAAGAAAAAAATGATCACCAACCATAATTTGATACCCAGAGAAATCCTTCAAAAACTTGAAAAAATAATTACATGTTAAACATAAATGTAAATAAATAAAACCTTAGGGTTCTTCACGAGAACACCTTTGTTGTAAGAAATACTAAAGGGTAGAAATTGGGCAGAAGATAAATGATGCCATGTGGAAGCATGAACATGCAGAAAGAAGTGAAGAACACCAGAAAGGGTAAATATATTGGTAAATATAAGTTAATATTGACTTTTGAAGAACAATAAAAATATCTTTTGTATTTATAGTAGATGATAATAATAGGTGATGAGGAATAGAGTTTCTTTCTGGAGTAGTAAATTTGTATTATTAAAGGTTTCTTGCATGGTTTTTAGACAAAAATACGAACAAATGATAGATGAGAAGAGTGTATACTTTGGTCTTTAGTGTAATTACTAAAATAGTAATAAAAGAATACACAAATTAAGAGGTATTGAGCTAAAGTAAATTATTAAAATGAGGACTCTGTAATAATATAAGAATAAAAAAGCAAAACAGGGGATGGAAATTTTAAAAACTAGCAATGTAGTAGCCTTAAATTCAACTATAGTAATGGTTACATAAAATATAAATGGAGTAAACATTACTATAAAAAAAATTATTGTCAGACTGAATTTTAAAAGAATAACTATATCATACTTTAAACATAAAACCATAGAATGGTGAACTAATGGAAAAAAGATATGCCACAAACAATAACTGAAAGAAAGTTAGCATAACTATTTTAAAGCAACAAAGATAATAAGAAATAATGGGAGACATTTTATACTGTTCAAAGATTAAACTCAAATGCAAGATATAGCAACACTGATTTTGTGTGCAGTAAAATAACTTCAAAAATATAAAGCAAAAGTTTCATAACCTAGTAATGATAGATATGTCTGTATTCGTATTTAAAACTTTCAACAATTTGGTCTGAAACTAACAGAATTACACTATCACAACAAAATCAATCTTAAGAATATAGATTTGAACAATACAAATAAATTCATCTTAATTAACATATATAGAAAACTATATTCATCAACTTCAGAATATACTTTTTTTAAGTGTAAATGTACAAAACAGATCATATACTGGATTATAAATAAGACTCAACACATTTTAAAAGATGAACATTACTGCCTATTATTAAATTAAAACTCAGTAACAGAAAGATAACTACAATATCTTCAATGTTTGGAAGTTAAATAACATCCATCTCATAATCTATAGATTAAAGCAAACATTATAAGTTTTAAAATATTTTTGAGCTGAATAAAGAAAATGCAACTTTCAGAACTGAGATAGAAATTTGTATTTTAAATGCATACTTTTGAAAAGAAAGGCTGGAAACATTGATGTAAACCTGCAATTTAAGTTTTTAAAAATCCAGCAAATTAAAGCATTATGCAGCTAAAAATGTCTTTATTAAATGGAATAATTGGAAAAATAGGACTCACCCTAAATCCCAAATCTACATATTGCTAGAATTATGTTAATTTAATGAAATTATTAGATAAAATGTGAATATATAGAAATTAATTTTATGTTTATATATTAGCAATAAGCCATTATATATATATTTTTAGACAGTAACATCTGAAATAGCATCAAAATTATAAAATACTCAATAATAAACTTATCCAAGGGTGTTTAGGAAACCAATACTTAATATTAGAATACATTGCTGAGAAAAATTTAAAGTAACTTAAATAAATGGAAAGAGATTCAATGATCGCAATTAAAGATACTGAATATTAAGATATCAATTCTTCCCAAATGGAGCTACAGATTTAATATTATCTAATACAAACCCCAGCAATTTTCTTGATGTAGAAATACAACTATTTCTATAAATTATATGCAATTGAAAAAAGTCCATAAAATAGCTGTGATATTGTGAAGAAGAAGAACAAAGTTGAAACTTAAAATGACAGATTTTATCAAATAATTTTATGTAAAATTGACACAAGGAAGACAATTAGACAATGAATCAGAATGGAGAGGCCAGATTATGGTTATCTAATTTACAAAAAGGCACCACTATAGTTTATTAGGCTACAATGACCTTTTCAATTATTGGTCAAGATATTGATAAATTGGTCATAAAAGATGAATTGGTTAAAAAATGGTAAAAAAAAAATTTTTTAATAAAGTTGAAAAGAAAGTAACCATATAATTAAAAATTTGGAGTTATCTTTGATTTTATATCTAGTACTTTTTCCTCATGTTTTTCTGCTAGAGAGAATTAATAACAGATATGTTTTTCAACAAAAGAAACTTAGACATCAATACTTCGTTCACCATGGGTCCATGAACAGAGTGGTTATACTGACTGGGATGGAGGCTATTAATGGGACCAAAAGTATGGTTCTCACACCAAAGTTAGTATAGCTCCTGAGTGTCCAATTTGCAAATAGCAGAGACTAACAGAAATTCCTCAATGTAGTGTAGTATTTTTTTAAAATCTAACTTTTCAATTCACAACTCTTTAAAAGAAAAGGGGTAACTAATTTGCTGATCAGCCCAAGAAAGCAGTTCTATGTTCAGCTCATATTGGGATCATACATCCTCCAAGATCTAGGTTTGGGAAGGGGAGAGGATGCCTAGCTTCTTCCTGTAAACTCCTTGCATAAAAAATGGTGCTGCTACTGTACATTATTAGTAATAATGAGACAGGAAATAGCTAGAGAAAGGCTAGGCAAACAGACAGATGGGTCCTCTGGTAATAATGTAGTGAACTCCTGGCAGAGCTCTCAGGCTCAGTTTAGGCTCAGTTCAGTATCCAATTTACCAGTACCAGACACTGACAGAAATTGCTCGGTGTAGTGTCTTTCCTTGGAGAATACTAGTTCCACTTGGAAGAAGGTAGGTTACAATAGACTTCTTCTATTGTGGAAGAAGTTATGAACTAATCATACTTAAATCAGTACATTCTCCAATTATGACTCTTCTCTGCTCAAAATGCCTTTTTCAGGATTCCTACCTGAGGGT
>CAUYQG010011768.1:0-13645 GCA_963574415.1 Tarsius wallacei
CTCCGGCGATCCTTCCGCCTCAGCCTTCCGAGTAGCTGGAACTACAGGCATGCGCTACCACGCCTGGCTAATTTTTTTGATTTTATTGTAGAGATGAGGTTTCGCCTGCCCAGGCGGGTCTCGAACCCGTGGTCTCAGGCAATCCACTCACCTCAGCCTCCCAAGGCGCGGGATTACAGGCTGAGTCACCGAGCCCGGCGATAGTGAGTTTTCAAAGCTCATTTTTCCTTAATGCTTGCCATAAAAATAAGCATTATCTCTCGACAAGGCTGGTATCACAGTTATCAGGAATTATAAAGTAAAAGATTTTATATATACACACCCCAAACCAGAGTTAGTAATTAATTTTTTAAATCATACATTGAGACATACTAGAATTTTAAATATTTTCATGAATACTAAATCTATGAACATGAGGAGACTGAGGCTAAGTGATTTCTGCAGTCTTAGACCTCTGTTGCACAACTTTTGAGGCCACACAAGGTTAATTCAAGCAACTGGTTTCATTAATCTAGTGGCCAGTTCTATTCAATTGTAACATTTGAGCCATTAGACATATTTCTTGGTAGCATTGCCGGGTGGTTCTTGTTAGGCAAATTAATCATGGATCTCCAGGTGAAGCATCTTTTTTCAACTGTCTGTTCTCCTCCATTCTCCAAACCACCTCAAACTTTTTGAAAATGGAAAACAAAAAAAAACAAAAACAAAAAACAGAAAAACCCCCCAGTAAGCTATCTGTTAAAAGCATGGGGAGTGGGAGTTTCAAACAGTTATAAAGTCAGAAGCTGTTTGATAGTATCTATCTTTTACGGAAGCAACTTTTGAAACCCAAATAACTGAATTTTGAGCTGAGCACATCTAGACTGACACCCGTATTTGATTCTCAACATCCTTTTCACCTCCCTTTTTTTGTGTGTGCAAGGCCACCCTTATCAAGTCATGTATGAATGAACAGAAGCGTCTTTCATCCCCCACTTGCCTCATGGTTCAAAAGGAACTACTAAAATAGCAGCAACAAAAATCCAACAGCCTGCCAACCGGCTTGCACACGTCCCATTCTTAAAGGCATGTGAAAGCTTGGAGAGCTCAGCAAAATTTTTATGTACGGGAGCAGGCCCAAGGAAAACTCACACGCCATAACCAATTGTGGACAGAGGATCATCTATCAGCAGACAAATGCAGGAACTCCAGAATGTCTCTCCTCAAATGAAATAATATATCTTTGAAAGCCAATGCCCGTTTTAGGCCCGAGGCCCATATATCAAGCCTGAGAGGCTTGTGGAATCGCTCCAGGGCCATTAACCTTCCACCTGTTTCCCCTTGTCCTTCAGGATGAGACCCTGCCCTTGATTTTACTCCCTTCCCCTGTTCATCTTCCGACAGAGTGTAAATGTAAAGCAGCGGGCCTGTGAAATAATTCAAAGGCAATGGACCAGGGGCATGGTTACAAATCTCTGCCACTGGCACTGTGACTTATGCAGGCAGTTTGTCACACATGAGCCAGGTGACCTCAGTGACATAACAGAGAAAAATATCGCCAGAGATCAAAGATGGGATTCGGAGCGCTCTAAGTAACTCTGCTCCACAGAGTGAGTGGGTTATGTGGTATCCAAGGATTTCCCTTTATATCAATAACATTTGTTCTGGGGAAACAGAAAAGGTAGCCCGGGGACTCCCTAATTGAAATCATTTCTGGCAGGTAGAATCGGGGCCATTGCTGTAACATCGGGATTAGAATTTCTGTTTTCTTGATCGTGCCTTAATAGTTGCTATGAATGCCAGAAACGGGCAACATAAATCCATCTCATTGAACCTTAACACAGAGAAGTTAATCGTATTTGAAACACGCAAAAGTGAGTCCGTGAAGAATTTGTCTGCTTGAGTACTTAAAAGCCATATAGAGGTATAAGTAAAAAGGTATTTATGAAGGCAAAAATAAAGTTTTACTATTGCTTATAAATTCGCTAAGAAGAGGCTTAGTAGATTTTCTGAGACTTAAACTATTCAGTAAAATGAATTGTACATGTTTATTATGTATTACGTATAACATTTAAAAAGAATAAAAACTAAGAGATCTAAAGAGATCACATACATGAAGTTATTTTAAAAAGTCCACAACATTCTCCAATAGTCCTAGGACTTAGGAAAATGTAGACTCACTCATGAATGACTGAACTAAGCAGAGGGGTATACGGGAAGAAAATTAGTTGCTTAAATATCTTTAAATCTGAAAAATAAATTAATTCCAAGTTTGTATTTATTATTTAAATTATGTCCTATTGTTACATGCATTCAAACATTCTCTGAGTCCAGAAAATGAAGACATTGAAACAGTCCTCCCTAGGCCCATCGTCTTTTGGGAGGGGGCCTATAATTTTGCAGTTTTTCATAAATCAAAATAACAATGATCACCGGTCTTAATTCTCTGGTTGGGAGATGAAGCACACCTTAGCTGTTTCATTTCATGTCTGAAAGCAAGGACCGGATGGGGATGCCAGTAGCGCCCTTGTTGCCCTCTGGACACAACAGTACTTCTTTCCAAGTACTGGCTAATCTTTACTGAACCAACTCAATGTGTTTTTTTCTTCTTCAAGCAAGATGATACCAGAGTCACATTTCGAACACGGGGAAAGTCATCGATTAAAAATAACCTCCTTGTTTAATAACTAAAAAGTTCCAACGCCCAAATTGAGAGCAATTTCAAATGCCTGCTTAAAGTTTCACAGAAACGTGAGGACGCTAGACTTCTTTACCTGAGAAACATCACTAGACTTCAAGGTGTCCATGAAGCCCTAGGATCACACACAAAATGTTCCGTATATGCATTTTTTCCTGGGTAGATTAATAATCGCTTTCATCAGGTAGTCAAATGTGTTGACGTGACTGCTAGAGAATAGAATTCGAAACCCTAAACTAGAATCAAAACCCATGAGAGCCCAAAGGGATCCCGAGCTCAGCCAGCCTGACCCACCTGCTTGCAGGTGAGAAAAAGAAGGCTGAGCCTAAAGAGCTACACAACCACAACTACAATGTGCTAAAACAATACTTTAGTGTGTGGTACTTCACGCCTGTAATCCCAGCACTTTGGGACGCCAAAGCAGAAGGATCCCTTGAGCCCAGGAGTTTAAGACCAGCCTGGGCAACACAGTGAGACCTTGCCTCAACCAAAAAAAAAGAAAGAAAGAAAGAAAGAAAAAGAAATCACAAAAATGAGCAGGGTGGCACATGCCTGTAGTACCAGCTACTCAAGAGGCTGAAGTGCCTGAACACAGGAGGTCGAGGTTGCGGCAAGTCATTGATTGTGCCACTGCATTCCAACCTGCACGACAGAGAAAGACTACGACTCAAATTAAAAAATGAGTTACTGAAACTCCAGACTTGTGCTTCCTAATCTAGGACCCTTCAACCACGTGTGACACCGATCTTTCCTTTGTCTGTTGTTTCCTTTTGTTTTATGCACCTTAAAATAATCTTTCTGTAGTGTAGGAACCTAATTATGAGAAATACATATGTTTTTAAAAGAACATAAAACATTTTAATTATGGCCTTAAGGATTTGTTGGTATGAATAAATATTAAAAGACTTTCATTTGTACCTCAAAATTTGTTTTTATAAAAGCAGCGCTTGAGTGGTATGTATTATGCCTTGAACCCTTAAGTTTTCTTTCTGATAAAGACAGTTTGTATACATGTAATACAACATGGTGTGCCTAATTTTTAAGTAGCTTTGTTGTATCTATTTTATTGTAAGTGCATTGTAAGCTATGTTAATTAATATTTATTGATGCAAATAAATCCAGTGTTTCTTACGGTAAATGAATTGGTGGACACTCCTTTGTAATATTTATGAAAATCTCAAACCAAGATCATGGAATGCCACTTACTACCAAAAATGTTTCTACTTTATGTTTGATTAATTTCAATCTTGTATAATTCCAAACTATTAATAAAAATGCTAGGCAAATCATGCTATTCATTTAAGTAAAAACTCTGTGCCTACTCAATAACAAAAATACTGAATCTGAAAAAAATTGATTGCTCTCAGAAATCTCAAGTAAAAGGCATTTAATATTTTCAGTAAGCTACCTAAATGAGTCACTTCTTTTAGATGAAAGACCAGGATAAAAAAAAATGGAAAAGATACTTTAATAGTAAGTTATCCTAAAATTTTTAATCCACTAATGTTCTATGATTTAAAACAAATAAAATATGGCTAGTCTGCAGCCAAGAAAAAAAAAATTCCTGGGCATGAATCACTGCTTACATTCTTTTCCATCCACAAACAATTTCATTTGGGAAAGTTGCCACATAGTATCGACAGTGACAACAAATGGCATTGTCCCGTGAACATCTGTTTCCGACTCCCACACTGATACTGCAGGCTGGGTACTTAGGAGTTAGTTGGTCTTCACAAGTTGCTGAGCCACAAAGGAACTGGAAATCACTGGTACGTTGAGGTTTTATTATTGGAACACAGGAAAACTTTATCATCATGCTGGGAAGTTCTGTATCTTTTGAAATATTGGAACCGGGGTTATGTTAGCACATTAAACCATGCGGAAGACTACTTCTGAAGAAACGGTAGGAAAAAAACTGTTTCTTGTCTATTATGTCCTTGGGTTGAGGTTCCCACTCCATCTTCGTATAACTTCCTCACCCATTCTCAACTGAAAACTATTTTGTTTTTTAAAGATATTATTGAGCTTAGTTTCTTGTTCAAATTGAAAGAGCAGAATACCAAAGAAGTTCTAAGCCAAACAGGATAAATAAACACTATTGTTTCCCAACAAAAAATCAAATGAAACCAGAAGAGCTTTTATATACACTACCCCCCCCAATTCACACTACCATGCTTACATTTTCTGAAAACCTGGCAACACAAGGTTCATCAAGACCCACGCCTAGAATATTCTCACCCCGGTCCCCAATGTTAAAAGGAGGGCAAAAGTTGTTGGGAGAAAGGACAATGTGAGTGGTAGGTGCAGAGGGGGCAACGACACAGACATGGGACTTTTGCCTTTGCCGTGGGACCTGTGCTGAAGGGGTAATGGCTTATACTAGTCTGTCAGTAACTATCCAAGTGCACAGGGCAGATTTCTACTCTGCTGACATCATATCTCTGTGTGGCACTTAGTTTTAACAAAGGCAATCATGAAGTGAAAGTTAGTCAATGGTAATTCTAAATCACGGTGTGCTCAAACTATTTGCATGCTCCAAATTAATCTGCATATTGTTGCTGCAGAAAGGTTTCCTTTTATAGTGGTTAAATATGGGATTATATATTAATGGGAATGTTCAGTGGGATATGCAATCAGTGTCTGACTTGCTTATGATTTATAAATGTTTCACTCTAAAAAAAATATTGGAACATATTGTATAAAAGAGTTGTTTCATTTGGCATCATACAAAATAGGTACCCCCAGAAATGGGTTGAATAGATTACTAAATGAAATAAGCACAGAGCTGTCTGACTGAAGACAGGATGATAATAAATTCCTACTGGAGAGAAATAATTCTAATACTAATTTTTCCTAGGAGATGATCTTTTACCAGAATACACATATAGTTTTATGTATAGGTGATATGTTTTAATGCTAAATACTCTATCTTCATAATTTAACAGGCTGAAAAACACTAAAAACATAACTATTTAAAAAACAATCATTTAGTCTATCATTACTACTTAGGGGAAAATATATCCTTATTTAGAGAATTTTTAAAAAAAATTCTGGTCCACATCAACTAAAAAAATAATAATAACAAAAGTGCTTGGACTTGTGCTTCTCTCACCTTTAACTACAGTCTTATAATCAATTCAAAAATTCACTCACAATTAATTACCAAAAAAGAAAAAAATTCATAGGCATGCAATTAAAAATTGGAAGTAGATCTGTAATATTGATGTACATGAATCCTTTTGCTATGAAAAGTAAAATAAAATTGAAATTTGTTATATGGGTTATACAGAACAACAATTGGCTGTTTGTACTGCCTTATGTCATTAGCTTGTCACAAAGCCCTTGGAAAATAAGTAAGTATAGCCATTTTCATCCAACTCAGTCTTGAAGAATTTATGAGAAATTGAAGATTTTGTTGATTCAAATGGCACCGTCTCTACAAAGTTTTTGCTGGTGCTCTCTCCATAGAGAGACAAGCTCTAGCCCTGTGTTCTTATGACAGGTATTATCTCTACTATACACCTTTGTAATTCTAATTACACGTGCCTAAGTCTGCCTTCCCAGCAGTGCTTGGCTAGTAAGCAAGGAGACTATGTATTTTAACATACATTGTATTCCTAATTGGGGGGCTTCATATGTTTCCTACATTAATTAATCAAGAAACTGTGGTTTAGAAATATACACGTGTATCTATATCTTATGTACGTATCATATATGTATCACATATATATAAATCTCAGTGGACCCTTTGTATCTCTGATTCTGCATTCTTGGATTCAGCCACAGATTGAAAGTATTTGAAAAAAAAATTATGTCCGTATTATACATGTACAGACTATCCTCATCCCTCATCATCATTTCCTAAACAATACAGTATAACAACTATTTATACTTACTCTGTAATAGGTATTATATGTAATCTGATGATTTAAGGTATACGGGAGGATGTGCATCTGTTATATGCAAACGTATGCCACTTTTATATCAGAGACTTGAGTATCCTCAGATTTTGATATCTGTGGGAGGTCCTGTAACTAATGGATACCGAGGGATAACACTGTGTGTGTGTGTGTGTGCGCGCGCGCGCGTACGTGAGCGCTTTCATGTGTGCATATAAATGCTCTGACCAAAAGTTGTAGAGCTCATTAGTGACTCAGGTAAAACATTAATGGACAAGGTAAAACTGAGACCTGACTCCTAGTCCAGTGCTGTTCACGCCCTCTTCCAACTTCAACTGCATTCACTGATCTTCTATAGATACAATCTGATACCCAAATAAGTTAACAAGAAGGCAAGCAATCAGTGCTGATTTTAGTAAGGAAGTAAAGATAGAATCCTTCATCACACCTTGTGTCACCCAGAGGAAACATCAGCCTGCCAATTTTACAAACATGCCAGTAAAAGAATTTCCTTGGCAAATTGACAGCATGGAAATGTCCTTTCTAAAAATCAATAAGCCCCCTAAATTCATTAGCTCGCTAGAGACATTTCCTAGGCATGGAATACAAGACTCATGGAGATGTTCTTCCTCTTTCTATTTCTAGACGTCTTCTTTTGTTCATATTACTAATAATAGTGGCAGAGATGGGGGGGCTATTTATAGTCCTGAAAGCAGCACGACTCTGTGAACACTTTTTATTCACTTATATTTCCTGTGTTTATTGTTACCTTACCTTTTTAGTAATTAAAAGTGTTCATCCAAGATTTTATTTAGTAACAAATCAGTTGTAAATAGCTTTTTAAAAATATGTGAAAGCCTATATATAGACTCAATAATATTTTACTCCCATTTCCTTATTAACTAAAAACAGATTTCAATGGGGAGGGGAGGTGAGTATACAACTGTGTTTTCTTTCCAAATTTTACACAAAATCTAATTATTTTACTTTCATGTGTTTTGATTAAAAGAGTCTCACTTTATGGGGTAAGTCATGCCTACTCAAATCACTCAAATTGTCTTAAATATTAAAGCAAAATTGCTATTATAAAGTATCCTCTTGTATACTTCAAATCATCTTTAGATTATGTATAATACCTAGTACAGTATAAATAGTTGTTATAATAATAAGTGTGAATAATAATAGGTATAAATAGTTGTTATACTGCATTGTTTAGGGAATAATGACGAGAAGTCTGTACCTGTTCAGTACAGACACAATTTTTTTTTTCAAATACTTTTGATCATGGTTAAATCCACAAATGAAGATGCAGAATTATACATCTTTTACAAATGTAAAAGTTTAAAATATATCTGACTTTAAATATATCTGATTACATATATATATATTATATATATATAATATATATATAATGTAGTTAGAAAATAGAACCTTAGCAGGGCACGGTGGCTCAAACCTGTAATCCCAGCACTTTGGGAGGCAGAGGTGAGAGGATTGCCTGAGCTCAGGGGTTTGAGACCAGCCTGAGAAACATGGCAAGACCTCGTCTCTACAATAAATAAATAAATAATTAGCCAGGCATGGTGGCACATACCTGTGGTTCCAGCTACTTGAAAGATTGAGGCAGAAGGATCACCTGAGCCCAGCAGGTCAAGATTGCAGTGGCACACTCACGCCTGGGCAACAGAGTGAGACTCTGACTCAAAAAAATAAAAAGAAAAAAAGAAAATAGACATTAAACAAGGCTTCCTCTGCCTCATAAAAAATTGCTCGCTGGTATACAGGGTCTCTGAAAATGACCACACCTAGGACTTCCCTTTGAAACGAATTGGGTTTCCTGGTATTAGAAACACCCCAAACCAAAAAAATCTATTTTGCCAGATTCACTTCTACCTTGATTTTTTAAAATAAGTAAGTTAGACGCTACCTCTTTATATACAGTTCCTCGTAAAGACAGTTATATCAAACACGAATCAGTTTCTTTACCACATCTAAGACAACAAAATTGCCTATTTTGTCAACCTGAACCAGCATTCCATATCTAGCATGCCCTTCATCACATAGTGTAGACTGTTGACTGAAAGGAAAACTCAAGGTAGTTTACATGCAGCCATTTTAAAATGGATCAATTTTTAAGGCCTTCAGAAAAAACACATCTGCTGAGTATTATGATTGGCTCTGTCTTTGAGGAGGGAAATGCCGGGTAACACAGGTGGCGCAGGCTCCTGTGAGCCCAGTGAGTATCAGCTCTGCTTGTCATCACAACCTCAAAAACCACTAGAATGGAGACAATCAGGTATTTAATCTAAACTAGTATATTTAGGGAAATAATTAACAGTTAATTAGAGCATTCAATCTCAAAAGCTCTTTAAATAAAAAATATTTTTTACCTCTCTGCTCTAAAACTGAGCAGACTAAGAGATTCAGCAAAAGTGGAAGCAATTATATAAACATTTATTCACCAATTCTCAACATGGGATAATTTAACTTCTGAATTTATCCTACACTCAAATGTAAGGGAACAACAGATTTTGGGCGCCATTGTTTTAAGTGTCATTTCAATATGTTTTTCCGTAAGGTTTTGTTTTGATCAAGTTGATACTAAATAAACACTCCTTAGCTCAGAAACCATTGTAAAACATTACATCTGCACAGCAGAGTGCTTTCAGATCTAAGCTAATTATTGACATATTAGGGCTTTTTTTTTTTTTTTTGTACCTCCTGAAGTGAAGTGGGATAGGGCTCAAAGCTGTGGAAAAACCTACACCAAAAGTCACATGAAATACAATTTTGTGGATATTAGTTCCTCTCTTTGAAAGTGTTTTGCCTAGTACATTTGATTTAGAAATCAAAGAACATTAATCAAAATAGTTCTACAAATGATTTGGCTGATTTCAAATTCTCGCTGTGGAAGCCATCTGGGCAAATAATTTCTAACCAAGAAGTCAACTGCTGAAAAAAGACCATCTTGTAAAAGGATATGTATCTGAAAAAGTAGGTAGTTTTGTTTTTATTTCACCAAGAGAAACTCGTTTTCACTCTCCCTTACAAAGGATGCCAGTACATTCCTATGATTCCTTCAGATTATCCCGGAAGTCTCCCTTTCACTTGAGAGTCTGCGCACAGACTGACACTGCTGTGCTTCATAACTGCTCAGGTACAATCACAGGCATGGCACATTCCACAGAGCAAACGCCAGCAACTTAAACCAGCTCGACTTCAGGCTCGTTCATACACTTGGTTATTTTATTTTATTTTTCACAGATTTTCTTTTTTATTTATCTACATTATTATTCTTTTGAATCAGGGTCTCACTCTGTTACCCAGGCTGGAGTGCATTGGCACAGACACAGCTTACCGCAGTCTCCAACTCCTGGGCTCAAGCAATCCTCCCACCTCAGCCTTTCCAGTAGCTGGGATTACAAGTCCATGCTATTACACCCTGATAATTTTTTTTATCTTTTGTAGAGACATGGTCTCACTATGTTGCCCAGGCTGGTCTGGAACTCCTGGGCTCAAGCGGTTCTCCCTACTCGGTCTCCCAAAGTGCTAGGTTTATAGGCATGAGCCACCACGTCCAGCTTCCAGATTTGGTATTATGCATTTCATTTAAGGGGTATATTCTTGACTTGTAGACTGTTTAAAAATAAAAATAATCAGAAGCTCCAAAATATAACTGTCTCATAAAATTTGCTATGCTACTTTCTCCTTTTACCTTAATTACTCCTCAACCCAAAAGAAAGAGAAAGCCCAAGCCCACAGCAAATGCATAAAGAAGTTCAGCCATCCATTCATTTAACTAACATAAGCTCATTAGAAAAAGGAAAGTAGAGGCCTGTGAAAAATTACCTAAAACCAACTGTGTTCAAAACTACCACCCTGTACAATTTATATCAGTCATTTGACCTCATAAATGAAAAGTACTTGAGAAACTTACTTTGTTTTTCTGGCAATTAGAAATGAATACAGTTACTTTTTTTTAACTTTCTCAAAGTCTTTTTAATTTATGTGGAACTTTGAGCTCTGGAGAGTAAACTCATGAAGATGTCTCACAAATTCAACTAGAGTTCATCTTAGAAGTAACTACTCATAGACACATGTATAATATTGAGACATAATTAGAGATTATGTTTTCCAGTGTTCCTCTTAATTAGTCACTTAAGAATTCTAATCTTTTTACTTTGACGTGAAGGGCAAGAGTGGGTAAATAAAATCAACTAGGAAATGTGAGATAATTTGGTAGTTTATTATGTGATTCCTCTTAAGAATAGAAAAATTGAATTTCTGTAGCATGAGGACCTCCAAAGCCTTCATGCCATGTTTTATAACCTTACCGTAGGAAGCCCTGCATTTTCCTAATGAGATCACTGTAAAACCAGTATCTGTAGACAATGCTACTGTTATTGTAGACTATGAATTCTTTATGAATCCTTCATTAGAATTGAAGTAATACTTTTTATTGAAAATTGTTTGATAGACATATTAGACATTTCTTAGGGTAAGGAAAGTGAAGAAGAACTAACAAGACCGTGTCTGGCATCCACCAGTCCAGGTGAGGTAACAATGATGTGAAATGGTTAAGGCTAAGTAGCCAAACAATGTCTAATGCTGCTGTAATGTTGAGCTCACAGAAAAATTACTATTTTAGTCTACAGACATGGCTTTCTTGATAGTCCCAAGGTCAAGGAGAAATTCTTTTTAGAAAGAAAAACTAACAGTGTTTGGGGCTAACATTTATTTTAGTCTCTTTGGGTAGTCTAAAATTCTGTTAGATTCATTTTCAAAATATCATTGATGTAGATTTCTATCTTTATTTCCCCCTCCTCCTAAAAACCAAAATGATATTTCTACACAAGAAATAACTTAGCAGAACTACAAATCAGAAGCAGATTTACCTGAAACAAATGAGCTAAAGCTTCAGGAACCTTCACTTGCAAAGGCACCTCCAAGGCTCCTTGAAGGACACAAGCAATGTGTACGCACAAGGTCTAATGGTTTTGTACATGCAAAAGAAAGAGATCTTTGCTGTCTTTTTTATTGACAGCTTCCTAAACTGTGAAAGCTTTAGGGTCTACAAAGCTGGGATCAATTTCTGCTGCAAGGGACCCCTGGCTTGGGCTAATAAGTGAACTGACAAGAAGCTCTTTCAACTTCAAAGATATTAGACAAAATAATATCAGTTTTTTTTTCAACCTAAAAGTAAATTAAGTAAGATACTAAGTAGTGGGAAACAAAGTCCTGTTGGAATATTGGGAGACTTAAGAATTGTAATAGATGAAACACTCATTGCTATTAGCAGGGTTATTGATTCTGATATGTATGACATATTTATGCTCATCTGTAATTTTGTAGATAAATCCCTGGATTTGTTTTATAATCCAAACACCGACACTGCTCTGCCCCAGGGGGAGAGAAGCCTTGGAAAAACTAGAGCTTGGATACCTTGTGCTACTATAGGAAAGTTGAAAGAGTTCTTTAAAAAGTAACAAAGATGATTAAAGAATTGAAGATAAAGCCTAGAGAAAAATATTTTAAATAACTATCCATTTTACCCTTATAGAAAGAGCTACAGAAGAAAATAAACTGGGTCTATGTCAAGGCACGGATGCAAAATTTGGGTCAAAATTTTTCCATAGGGTCATTATGAAGTAAGAAAAATTTTAAAGGTACATTTCACACGTTATAACAAAGAATCCAGTGTTTTCTGCTTCCTTGAGCTCAGAGTCAATCTTAGACCAGGAAAGTCAAAGAAGGAAACACTATATGTTCTTAGCTGTTATTTCCCTGCACACCATGCCAGTTTAATTTGCAACCTGATCAGCTGGTGTCTGCATTCGGACCCAGTTGGTGTCAGCACAGGGGCCCAGTCTTAACTAGACTCCTCTGTCTTAATTACTGAAATCCATTAAGATTCTCTAATGACTGAATTTTTTAGGTTTTCATGTTGCTGTAATTAAATAAGTAATCATATAATAGGTTATGATCAAAAAGGGTAACCGCACGCTCCTATGTTGACAAACCCAGAGGAAGTAACAGACAGTAGAAGGAAGGATTTAAGTTGTATATACGTAAAATAATGTCTTGACTGCTACCAAACTCTGAAATAGAGTTCAGGGAACTTGTAGAGGATCTCTACCCTCAGGAAAACTTTCGGAAGAACTCTCTTGAATAAAAAATAAGGACTAGAATAAATCAGTGGTTCCCAAAGGGTGCATCTGAGAACCAGCCCTGGCATCTGGATCTATCTGTTCATGGAGCTTTCTAGAAAACATGCAGGATTTGCCCTAGATATTCTTGCTCCACTTCTCCACAATGGCTCCCATTGGCTTATGCCAAAAATCTGGGTCTTGCCTATTTTGTTTTCTTCTCTGAAAGTCCTTGTAGCAAATTTTTTTTTTTTTTTGAGTTGGAGTCTCACTCTGTCACCCAGGTTGGAGGGCAGTGGCACACTCACGGCCACTGCAGCCTCGATCTGCTGGGCTCAGGCGATCTTTCCATCTCAGTCTTTCAGGTAGCTGAAACCACAGGTGTGCGCCACTACGCCTGGCTAATTTTTTGATTTATTGTAGAGACGAGGTCTTACCATGTTGCTCTGGCTGGTCTCGAAGCCCTGAGTTCAGGCAATTCTCTCATCTCCTTCTCCCATAGTGCTAGGATTACAGGCGTGAGAACTGCACTGGCCCTTGTAGCAAATTCTACCAGTTTAACCTCAGCCTGTGTTCTGGGTCCATTCACTTCTCCCCCATCTCCACTCTCAGGTGGTCCAAGCTACCATAATCTTCTCCTTCTCTTACTTTCCTTCAGCTCTGTTTCTACATGCAGCCAGAGCAATATTTTGTTTAATGAAAATCTGATGAAGTCACTCCATTACTTAAAATCTTCCAGCCGGGCTCAGTGGCTCAGCCTGTAATCCCGCGCTTTGGGAGGCTGAGGTGAGTGGATTGCCTGAGCCCGCGGGTTCGAGACCCGCCTGGGCAGGCGAGACCTCATCTCTACAATAAATCAAAAAAACTAGCCGGGCGTGGTAGCGCGCACCTGTAGTTCCGGCTACTCGGAAGGCTGAGGCGGA
>CAUYQG010011769.1:0-27005 GCA_963574415.1 Tarsius wallacei
TTTTTATTATTTTTTTGAGTTGGAGTCTCACTCTGTCGCCTAGACTGGAGTGCAGTGGCCGCTCCCGGCCACCGCAGCCTCGACCTGCTGGGCTCCGTCGATCCTTCCGCCTCAGCCTTCCAAGTAGCTGGAACTACAGGCACGCGCTACCACGCTCAGCTAATTTTTTTTATTTATTGTAGAGATGAGGTCTTGCCAAGTTGCCCAGGCGGGTCTCGAACCCATGGCCTCAGGCAATTCACTCACTTCGGCCTCCCAAAGCACAGGATTACAGGCTGAGCCACCAAGCCTGGCCAGCCCACTGTTTTTTAATGACATAATTATGTGTCATTTCCTTCTTTGCCAAGTTGGGCTCATCATCCTCTTTCCAAGTAGCTGACTGGGGCTGAGGTGGGGGACAGTTATGACAGTGCTGCCAAATTTTTCACTGTCACTGGCATTTTGGATCTTGAAATGAATCCCATATAATTAAGATGATTATTACCCCCCTGTGGTCGCAGCACACAGGGATGAGCATGAAGTGATGTGGTGATGTGGAACATAAAGTGGATGGTCTCAGTGGCTGCTGGTGAAATTTTAGGGTTGGTCACTAGACTTGTCCACACTGTTAATACTGTCACAGTTGGTCATCAAACAGCAGACAGCACAATTTCTCCCCCTTGATGGGTTTGGTTGGCACACTTTGAAGCTCTAACTGGAGACAACATCCATTAATCATATAAATTCCTGCCGATAACAGAAGTGACAATGTGGGCTCAGTCCACTAACGTGGGAGGAGCCATGTCCAGCAGCTGCTTGAGCAGCTTGCTTGGGACATATTGAGCTCCCATGCCCATTCTATACTTAAAGACATGAAAAATCTCCATCAAAGATCTTGTCATGGACTGGCTACCATCTTGCTCGAGTCAATCTTTCCCAAGCTTTAGAGAGCACATGTGGCCTAGTAGAAGTCTGGTGTGGGTCGCACCATGTAGTCTTCTGGTGTGGAGGTCAGGGAAGAAGGACAAATGGCCAAGAGGGAGGCTTTTGGGAAATGGGAGACAAAGAAGTGCATCTGGAATGAGCCAGCAAGTTCAACGGCAAGAGTCAGGTCCACTTCATCAGACTGTGGGAAAAGTCGGCAGCTTGCTGGCTGCTTGGCAGGTAGGACTGGTCACTTTCCACAGTGGAAAAGTCTGCCCTTCATGTCTTAGAAAAGGGAAGCCTGCCCAGTGGTACTGGGGGGCTCTGATTTTTGTAAGGGTTGGGTTAGCCTTCCCAAAACATCAGGGCAAGTGGCAGCAAACATGCACAGGTGCATCTCTGGCCAATGCTGACACAGACTCAGTCTACTATTTGCCCATGGCTGGCAGTCATTCTGACTGGTTAGGGACCAAGATACATTAGTGCTTCAAAATTGTCAATATACTTTCTGCTTCTGGTGATTGCAAGAATGACTAAAGTAGTGTTTCTCAAAATTCAGTTAACGTCAGCATTACTTAGGAAATATATTAAAAATGCAGGCCAGGCACAGTGGCTCACGCCTATAATCCTAGTGCTTTGGGAGGCCAAGGCAGGAAGATTGCTTGAGGCCAAATATTCACGTCTAACCCGGGTAACACAGCAAGACCCCCATCTCTACAAAAAATTTAAAAATTAGCCAGGCATAGTGACGCATGCCTGTAATCCCGGTACATGGGAGGCAGAGGCAGGAGGATTGCTTGAGCCCAGGAGTTCAAGGCTGCAGTGAGCTATGATCTCACCACTGCACACCAATCTGGGTGATAGAGCAAGACCCTTTCTCAAGAAAAAAAATGCAAATTTCTCTGGTCTCATAAATAAAGATCATTACTTGGTAGGTCTTTTGAGACCGCAGAGTCTACCTTTTAAAGCCTTCTGGGTGACTCTAGAGCACCCGCACATCTGAAAACCACAGCACACAAGTCATGACACAGTGGGGCCTCCTTTCCTTTGAGGGGGTCCTGCTGCAGTGAGGCGGGTGCTGCTGCATGACTCAAGCACCCAACGTGTCAAGAAGGAAACTGGTAGACAGTCCCGGGATCCTCTGGGAAGGCCTCCTCTTCATCTAGCTGGTAAGATGGCGTTGGGTTGTGGGAAGCACTTTGGGTCCTCACCTTTGTCACACATCTGCGTGTTCCTTTGCTTGAGCCATTTTTTAAGACTGTGTTCCTGGGCCTCTGAAGTTTTGTTATCTATCTGTCTATAAAAGATATTCTTTCAGTTACCTTCTGCGATAGACTTATATTTTCATTTTAATTACGTCATGCTCAGTAAATGTATGTACTGTTGACAACCAAGTATTTGGATAATATCTGAGCAAGAAAGCAAAAAATAGCACATGGACAAAATATGTTTCTGCCCAGAGCACCGCTAGGGGGCGTGTGAGCTGCTACAGCCTGTCTGGAGAGCAACAAGGTGGTGCTCAGTTTCAAGGGAGTGAGCTTGCAGCCAGCAGCACCCCATTCCCCAGCCACAGATACACAGCCCAGAAACAAAGTCAAGGGATAAGAAGACCTTGTCAGCACTGTTTGAGGTGGCCCTAGTAGACTAGGTTAAGTTGACTGCGATCAGATGTCCATGACAAGGGTGGACAGATAAAATGTGGAGAGTGCACTCCAGAGAGGACAAGGCAGCCATCAGAGGCGCCGGAGCCGATTGAACATAGCAACACAGATGGGTCCAGAAAGTGCCGAGTGGACTGACCAAGAAACCAACTGGAGTCAGTACCTCAATCTATAAGTTAAAAATACAGACACTCAGCCGGGTTCGGTGGCTGAGCCTGTAATCCCAGCACTTTGGGAGGCCGAGGCGAGTGGATTGCCTGAGTCTGCAGGTTTGAGACCAGCCCTGGCAACTTGGTGAGACCTCGTCTCTACAATGAATAAAAAATTAGCTGGGTGTGGTAGCGCACGCCTGTGGTTCAGGCTACTTGGAAGGCTGAGGCGGAAGGATCGCTGGAGCCCAGCAGGTCGAGGCTGGGGTGGCCGAGAGTGTGCCAATGCCCTCCAGCCTGGACAACAGAGTGAGATGCCAACTCAAAAACAAATAAATAAAAAATACAGACACCCAAGCAACAAGAATAAAATATCTTTGTGTATCCACCTCTGCGGCCACAGTTTATTACCAGGAGGTGCTTAACCTGGGTTGAGCTCTTTCAGGGTCAAGAGTAAGTGCGGACATTGGCATTTCCCCTGGTGCATTAGCACTTTATGTGACTTGTATTTCCTTCTCGGTTCCCAGCTGAGTATGACAGCTGGTACCTGTAATAGCCTTCAAACCATCATCTTCCCCAAGACAGGCAAGGAAAGCCTAGATCTGCAAATGTGACTCTGGTTGCCCTGAGCCTTTCGTGGCAATCCCTACTCACCGTTAGAGACGGCACACTTTCTGGGATTCCTCTACGGTTTCAAGCTATGTATGCATCCAAAGTCCTCTCTCTACACTGCTCTTGGCAACCTGTGTATTTGTGTAATATTTGTGTTTCTCCTTCAACTCTTTGGATAAGCAGACATCCCACGAACCTTGTTCTGAAAATGCCTGACATCCATGGTTGTTTTTTTTTTATTTGTTTTGTTTTTGTTTTTACCACAGACTTTTGAAAAGTCTACAGATTATGTGTGCCAAGTCTGATTTTTCCTCTACATACAAAAAGTACCTAGTTTGGAGAGAAGAGAAACCATTTCATGTGTCTCCCTCACCCCAATGGACTCTCCTGGAGCCTGTCAATGCGAAGTCTCAATGCAGACAGAAAGGACCCCTGAGGAGAGGACACCAACAACCTCCACAGTCCCAGAACGAAGTGGCCACAAGAAGCAGCTTCCCTGCGGTACCTTCCGCTTGTTCCTCTTCCCAACCCACAGGCAGCCTCTTGCCCTTGCACTGACAAGAACCAGTCACCAGCGTCCAGAATAGAGAGTAGTGTTGAGAAGCACAGACTCTGGGTCAATGTGTCCAAGGGTGAATCAGCTTAGTCCTCCCCAGCTGTGCAACCTTGGGCAAGTTCTCCGACCGATGTGTGCCTCAACTTCCCCATACACAAAACAAGACAAAGTTGCTGTGAGGATTTAGCAAACTCATGGAGATAGAGACCACGCCCGGGCCTGCCGTGAATGAGTGGTCAGACACGTTGGCCGCTGTTCTGCCATTGAGGAATGCTTAATGAATCAGGCAGAAAGTGTCCCAAGGAAAGACACTTCCTATCCAGCAGATCCCTGTGATAGGTCCAGCCCAGTGGGATGGGAAGGAAGGACAATACCTCTACAGTGGGGCTGCTCCCCTGTCCAGGTACCATTGGGAAGACACACCACGCTGCTGGGCCCAACCAGCCGGAACCCAGGGTTGCAAGTAAAATGGACTTCGTGATCTACTAAGTACTTGCTTCCAAACTTTCTGCCATCTGCTGGGGCGCTCAGAGTTGGGCAGGAAACTGTAAGGAGAAATGGAAGAATTAGGAACCCCTCCTCCTGGACCACAGCCCTTGAGACATGACTCTGGATTATAGGATTTCCCATCTTGAAGTGCCTGTCCGCTGCGTGCCTGCCGTAACCCTGACATTCTGGACATTCTGATTGCTGCATCTCATTCTCAAAGCACTCTTGGGAATGGATAGCACAATGAGGCTTAGTGAGGTGACGAGACGGGGCTCAGAGATGCTGAGTGTTGTGTGCAGGGCCTCACAGCACAGGAGGGTCAGATGCTTGGCCCGTGTGGCTGGTCCTCCCATCACAGCCACCCACTCACTCTGCTTTCTCAGAGCTCCAAGCCCACTGAGTTTCTTCAGGTCCCCTGACTAGGCCGGGCTCAGCCCCAACTCCAGGCCTGGTTGTGCTCTTCTCTCTGCCTAGAATGTTCTTTTCCCAGAACTTCCACAGCTGGCTTCTTCTCATGCTTCAAATCCCCACTCAAATGCCATCACCTGCCAGGTGTTCTCTGATCATTGTGCCCAGCCAAGACCTCCCCAGGCTCTCTCTATCCCATGACCTCACTTTGCTTTATTCTTGGCATTTGTAACCATTGGCATTTTCTCGCTGCCTTGTTTCTTTCCATGTCTGCTGTCTGTCCTCTCCCTCAGAATGCATCTGGCTCGATGTGGTGGCTTACACCTGTAATCCCAGCGCTCTGGGAGGCTGAGGCAGGAGAATCACTTAAACCTAGGAGTTTGAGACCAGCCTAGATAACATAGCAAGAACTCATTTCTACAAAAATAAAAAAATGAGCTGGGTACAGTGGTATGCACCTGTAGTCCCAGACTCTAGGGCTGAGGTAGAAGGACCATCTGAGCCCAGGAGGTCAAGGCTGCAGTGAGCTGTGATCATGCCACTGCGCTCCAGCCTGGGTGACAGAGTGAGACCCCACCTCAAATAAAAAAGAATGCCTCTGGCCTGTGTCCCTGCTATATCCCAGCACCAGCCCAGTGCCTGGCCAAGATGGGAGGATCACTTGAGACCAGGAGTTTGAGACCAGTCTGGGCAACATAGGGAGACCTCACCTCTATAAGATAATTAGCTGGGCATAGTGGTGCATGCCACTTGGGAGGCTGAAACAGGAAGATCAACTAAGCCCAGGAGGTAGAGGTTGCGGTAAGCCATGATGGTGCCATTGCACTCCAGCCAGGGCAACAGAGTGAGATCCCAACTCCAAAAAATTATATTAAATTTCAAATTAAAATAAAAAACAAAACTGGATCCAACTGTTGTCTCCCTGGATGGGAGAGGGGAAGGGAGAGGCGATGGATGCTCTAAACACGTGCCTTTCAACAATTATGTCACTATGATACTATGAAGACATGATCGTTGTTAAGCCTAGAATAAGAAGGGATAAGAGGAAACAGGATGCCATTCAGACTAGGGGAGAAGAGAAAAGGCCTTGGGAGGCTGAGGTGGAAGGATCGCCTGAGCCCAGGAGCTTGAGGCTGCGGTGAGCTGTGATAGTGCCACTGCACTCCAGTCTGGTCAACAGAGAGTCCCTGACATAAAAAACAAACAACAACCACCAAAAAAAACCGACCTGTTGGAAAACGAAGGAGTACCCCACACCTGAGTAGATTGAACAGTCTCTGGCACATAGTAGGTGCTCAATAAATGTGAGTAAAATGAATAAATAAAAATTAATTAAAAATCAATTTATAGTTGCATCTCCAGTGTGAGCTTAATGTAAGACCCCTGCGCCTGTGAAAGGAAAACGAGTTCCTTATGGATTCCTTTCACCAGGAGCACATCCTGGTGAGTCTGCAGAGTCACCCGAAAGCTCTCTGCTCCTTCTGGAATGAGATGAATGTGTACGGAATGAGACCAGCAGCCAGGCAATCTTGTGGACATGGGGACATGAGTGGAACGAGACAGTTCTGGATGGGTCCTGGAGCTGACTGGCTGTGATGCTCAGGAGAAAGAAGGCCCAGAAAAACAAGAGGGTGCTGTTACCATGGAAGCCAGAAGGAAGAAGATCAAGAGTTCTCTAGAACTAGAAATTATTCTTCCTGACTCCCAGAAAATGCCCTTTAAAAAAAAAAAAAGCGAAAGATAGTTTTCCCACCCCTTGCCATTTGACCTGGGCAAGTTTCTGGCCTCCCCCCAGGTGCGAGCCCAGCCCCTTGCCCCACCCTGTAATGGGATCCTGACAGCTGCCTGCCCTTGGAAGGGTTGTCACGGGATCAACCTCCACACATGTGAAGTACCCCCCCACCTGGTGTCCAACACACTCTGCGAGAGACACAATAGATGGTGCCAATTTTTAAAAAGAACATCTGTCACTTTTTAAAGTCTAGCATGTTTCAGAGATGAAATCCCTCAAATCTGGGGAAAGAGGATTATTCATGTAATAATAGCTCCCCTTCTGTCTGTCTAGTGGACAGGGGCCTCTAACATGGGCAAGGCAGTTGTATAAATTATTACATGTGGGTTCTTCTCCAAAACTCCCAGAGACCACAGCCCACTCTGGTCCCATGAAAACAGGAAGACTTTGTGGAGTTGAGCCTTTAAGCAGAGAAAAAAAAATTGCAGATCAGGGACCTTTGACTGCTAACTCATTCACTTGTCTTGGCCTCTGTTTCCCCATCTGTACCAGGAAGGAAAGACACCCTTCCTGCCCCATGCAGTTTGGGTGTGTTGAGCCCCACCAAGGGCTCGAGCCTCACAGCGCCTTGGAAAGTGTGAGGTTTGGCTGGTAGGTTAGCTCTGCACCTGTGAAGCCAAGGAAAACAGGAGCAGACTCCGAGCTGCTGAGATCCGGATTTGCTGCCATAATCTCTGACAAGGTAGGAAATCCAGTGCCATCCCCAGGAAACTTCAACTCACACAACAAAGAAGGCCCTTGATGAATGTGTCTGCAGTGACTAAATGGCGTCAGATATTCCGTAGGCTCATGTCTTAGAATGAACATGATGACTGCTCTGCTCCCTCCTCTCCCCCCCAGTACCCTGAGAGAGGCCAGAGGAAAGCCAGCCACCCATTTCTGGGCCTTGGCGGGAATGAAAGCCATCACTGGGACAACCAGGAAAAAAAATGCCATGTCGGTCAGAGCCCTTCTCTCAGGGAAGTGTGTCTGGGCCGCCCACTGTAACCTCACCAGACAAATGGAACTTGTTCTCGGCAGCCCTTCCCTCCCACCCACACCTGTACTACCAGGGACTCACCGGAGGATATATTTTCATGCCAGAAAACTGGGACCAACGTTGGTTCATGGACTGTAACAAGTATACTGCACTGGCGGATGGTGGGGATGCTGTGTGTGTATGGGGGGGCAATGCTGAAGGGTGGAACTCTGTGCGTACCACTCAGTTTTGCCATGAACTTGAAACTGCTCTAAAAAATTGTCTATTAAATTAAAATCAGACTGGGCATGATGGTTCACACCTGTAATTCCAGCAGTTTAGGAGGCCGAGGTGGGAGGCTTGCTTTGAGACCAGGTGTTCGAGACCAGTCTGGGCAACATAGCAAGACCTCATCACTACAAAAATTTTTACAAAAATTTAGCCGGGCATAGTGGTGCACACCTGTAGCCTCAGCAATGGGGAGGCTGAGACGGGAGGACCACCTGAGCCCAGGAGGTAGAGGCCGCGATGAGCCATGATGATGCCGCTGCACTCCAACCTGGGCAACAGAGTGAGATTCCCAACTCCAAACAAATTAAAAATTAAATTAAATTAAAAAATTAAAATAAAAAATAAAACTGGATCCAACTGTTGTCTTCCTGGGTGGGAATGGGGATGGGAAAGGCAATGGATACTCTAAACAGGGTGCCTTTCAACAATTCAGTCACGACACTATGAAGACATGATCATTGTTAAGCCTGGAATAAGAAGGTATAAGAGGAAACGGAATGCCATTCAGACTGGGGAGAAGAAAGAAGGCCTTTTTAACGTACTCACCCCATCCCACAACCACCAACGGGGGTTAAAAATGAGCGGCAGAGGGAAGGAGAGGCAGGGAAGGATGAGGCGTGGCCCAGGGGCCTGGGGCAGGTTGGGTGGGGAGAGCATCTCTCAGGGACTGCTTGAGCACTGCCTTGGGCCCAGTGGTGCTGACGTGAGGACCCACCTGGGGGGGCGTCTGGGGCCACCCTGCTCACAGAGTTCTGTAGCGCGGCCAGCCGACTCTTCATGTGGCGGATGCCCTCGGCGAAGCGTGTCTCCTGGCCCTTCAGCAGCTGCTGCAGCTGGCGGATGGCGGAGAGGAGCTGCTGTTTGCTGAGACAGTTCTGGGGAGAAAGGAGACTGCCACTGCCACCCATGGAGACCAGCTCAGTACCACACACCCGCTGTGGGCTTCCAGAAGTCACCCGAACCACAGGGTCCAAACCACCCTCGTGGCCTCCTAAGCAGGACACGAAAGTGACTTCCAGCTGGACGGTCCCAAGTGCATGGATTGTGGCCTGAGTTCACCCCTCAACAGAAGCAAAACATGGGCAGGATTGATGGTTCTAAATGAATGGGTGGTTCAACAATGATTCGAACCCAAAGTGGCTTGTAATCACTAGGTCTATTACTCCAAAAGACACTCTCTAATTCTTCACTGAGTTAATGCCCTGGAATCTGTGTCTTGGGGAACTTTTTCTTTCTTTTGCTTTTAAGCATTTTAAAAGCAAATAGATGATAATACATATAAAACAGGCAAAACAGGAGAGCCCAATGGTTCCTATGCTTTTAAGCATATAACAGGGCAAATAAAAAATTCAATAGAGTTAAAAAGGTATTCAATAAACGTAAATGTCTAGTTATGATTTTTTTTAAAGCCATAAGAAAAACAGAAATCAGAAGTATCATGTGTATCATGATAAAGACTACCTAACTTAAAGCAACACCCAGCAACATCCAGCATCATAAGCATCACTCGTAAGGATACAAATCTCAAAGTTTCCAATTTCAATTGCCTTTAAGAGCAAGGACACGGATGGGTGTGGTGGCTCACACCTGCAATTCCAGCACTTTGGGAGGCCAAGACGGGAGGACTGCTTGAATCTGGGAGTTCTAGACCAGCCTGGGCAACACAGCAAGACTTCTTCTCTAAAAAAAATTAAAAAATAAAAAAAATGATCCGGGCATGGTGGCATGTGCCTGTAGTTCCAACTACTCAGGAGGCTGAGGCAGAAGGATCACCTGAGCCCAGGAGGTGGAGGCTGTGGTGAGCTATGATCATGCCACCGTACTCCAGCCCGGGGGACAGAGTGAGACACTGACTCAAAAAAAAAAAATCCAGGACATGAAAAAGAGTAAAGAGGAGTGAATCCAGTAGGGGAATGACAGGACCCTGTGTGGTGAGCATGTCTCTGCTGAGGTGGTTCACATTCAACTGGGAACTGCATGTGACAATAACGTGGCCTGGACTCATGTCACCACAGGAGAAAGGAGGTTCATCAAGGCCACAATGATGGTTATCTTTAGGGACAGGCTTATGGATCATTTTTAAAATTTTATTTTTTATGCTTGATTTTTTTCTAAGTATTAGTTTTACAATTTAAAAAAAATTTCTCTAAAAGCCAGCAGGGCAGCTAGGAGGGGAGGCTGTGGCTTCTGCACAGCCTGGGTGGCTTCCAGCCTCCGCCGTAGAGCGTGCCACCGCCACCAACACCACTGCAGTGGAAACGGAGCTGCTGTTGCTCTCCCAGGGAGGCTGCCAGCCCGCTGCACCTTGGAGAGTTCACCAGACACATGACTCACTGGCCAGATTCAATGGATGCTTTTGACAGAGTTGAATCCTCAGTTGCCCCTGGAACTCGTTAACCCACAGGGTTCCTTGGCCTCCCCATAACTGGGGCCTGATGAGACATGGCCCCTAGCAGTCGCAACTGCTAGGAATAGAAGTTTCATTTGTTTTCCTTCCTCCTCCCCCACTGTGGTCCTTCCTACGCAGGTCCTGGGGCATCCGGGAGCGACCTGCAATCCCCTACCTGCCTGGCCATTACATCCAGACCTGATTTCCCACACCCACAACTCCTTTTAAAATAAAATTTAACTCCTTTTAAAATAAAATTTAAAAAATTAAAAAACAGCTACTTTTATAGATGACCTCATGGCTTATATGTCAATTACATTTATAAAGTACTTCACAGTCTATGAAGAGCTTTTTTGCTAGAGTGAAACAGACTTTAGCTATTGGCTGACAGCAACCCTGTCTCCCCAAATCATTGGGGGCTTGACATGGTAGAGTCGGTCTGAGAACCCTATGATTTCAGTCCTCCAGCTACCCCAATGGACTGTCTCCTTTGTTCTCATACAATCTTGTGTGGTGAATGATATTAGGGATGGATTTGCACGAGGGATCGATGGGACTGGAATATCCAAAACACCCCACAGTTGATTTCTAACTTCTGGACAAATTTCAGGCTGGGCAGCTGGGGCCGTGGGGGCCGGAAGTGAGGAGGGAACATGGAGGAAACATCCTTGACCACATGGAGCCAGGAGAGCAGATGCCTCCCTGTGCTATGAGCCAGCCAGGGCTGTGACAGCTGGGAGAAGGCTGGCTGCACCACAGCTGCCCCAGGAGACATGGAGGGCTCAGTTTTGAAGCCGGAAGAGATTTGTGCCAAGGGCTTTGCTGGGTAGGGCAAACACATGGCTAGGAACCTGGGGGTGGTGGCGTGGGGTTCCAGAAAATAAAGAAAGGGGCGCATGTGGAGGGAAAGGGGCCCTCCTTCCATTTGGCCTCCGGGCAGCCAGATATCTCGGTCTAACCTTCAGGTACAGCTGCCTTCTGCTTCCAGTGACGCTTCCTGCATCATGGACAACAGCACTAGCTGCCTTCACCCAGGTGTCCATTGGGGGTGAGATGTGCTCAACTTGCCAGCTGCCACTGAAAAACCCTGAAAACCTTCAAGACCAAGCAAACTAAGGCCGCACCCCCAGAGGGGAGGGAGGTGACGAGGTAGCCAGCTGGCTTGCCGAGGGAAGGTGGGATGGCTCTAATCCATCCCTGCATCTGACCTCTCGAGGATGATGCCAACAAAATAAAGCATGGTGCAAGGAAAGTCCTTGGTACTCTTGGCAAGCCGCGTGCCAGCGTCAGGGCCAGGGTGCCAGGGAGGCAGAGACAACTAGTATCTTGAGGCCTGAAGGTCTGTGATGCACCTGCTCCTCCCAGGGCAGGTCCTTGATACTAAAGTGCTACAAACGGATCCCCTGGGTGCCATGCTCAGTCTGTCGCCTGGGTCAACACAGGCACAGGCACAGCTGAGCTCCACTGCAGCCCTGGGTGATGGGGCCGGAGTCCCTACGGACCAAGGCAAGAGATCAAGGGACCAGCATTTTGGGGACAAATGAGGTCATGCAAGGGGGAGTAAGAGTCCAAGTGTCTGCCATTTTCTTTCTTTCTTTTTTCTTTTTTTGAGTCAGAGTCTCACTCTGTCACCCAGGCTGTAGTGCAGTGGCACACTCATGGCCATCGCAGCCTCGGCCTGCTGGGCTCAGGCGATTCTTCCACCTCAGCCTTCCAAGTAGCCGGAACTACAAATGCACACCACCATGCCCGGCTAATTTTTTTGATTTATGGTAGAGATGAGGTCTCGCCAAGTTGCCCAGTGAGCTCAGGCAATCCTCTCACCATGGTCTCCCAAAGTGCTGGGATTATAGGCATGAACCACCACCACGCCCAGCCTGTATCTGCCCTTTTCTAACTGAGAAAGCTTTCTCATTTTGCTTAACCATAAAAAGAAAGCACACTCCCTGCAAAACAATTCAAAATATAAAAACATATCAAAACAAACAACAAGTCTCATGACCAGAGACAACCACTGTTAGCTTCTTGTTTGATTTTAACCTTTGCGTTAGACGTAGGAGTGCACATGCACGAGTATCATCATTCAGGAGCATACGACACAGGTTCTGTCTCAGCTCTTTCTCCCCAATGGCGGCTGTGGCATTATTTTCAAGTCAATGAGCAGAGCAACCCACCTGATCCCTGGGTCTCAATTCTACTTCTATTCCTCAGGGTGCTCTTCTCAGTCTAGGAAGGGGGCTCCTTGCCCGTCCCCCAGTGTCTACCCACTCCCCCCTACACCCACTACCATCTCCTGCTCTACAGAGTCAAGAGAAGTCATGCAGGGAACTAATCATGTCCTTCTTTGGCTAAGGGGGTTGTGAGGGACTGTGGGTCAGGAAGGAGGTCAGACCTCGGGGTTGTCCACCTGTGGGCTAGCTTTGGGCAGTTCTTTCCTATCTCAGGGTCCCAGATCCCAACTTTATAAAGCAACCCAGGTTCCACACTCCTTTCCAGAGCTGACCTCCTCCTTGGGTGGGAAAACTCACCTAGGCTGAGCAAAGGTCAGATCCAAGCAGGGCTGGCGAGGGAAGGACTCCACACCCCAGGAAGGGAAGGGTCACCAGAGGCTGCCACTTCAAAGCTGAGGACACTGCCAAGTCAGGGCACTCAGTTTCACAGGCCTCTTCTAGGGCTCTTGAGAGGCCCTCATTTTAAATCTTTTTCTTATAGAGATCCCCTCTAATGGGATAAAAGTTCATCCCTTCAAAACCAGGCTCCACGCCCAGCTTATGCCATTGACAATAAACAATGAGAAATAGTTTCCATTTCTTTGAGTTAATAACTTATTTGAAATGGAACCAAGGAAACACATTCAGGGAAACTCTTCCATCTTTGAGGAGAAAAAGATCAAGATTTACCATCTCTGTTATGAAACTCTTTAGAGGGGTAAGCACTTCATCTAACTCAACGCCATGGCAGTGTTTGCAGAAAAGATGTAAACCAGTTAGAGAAGTGACAACAGATGTCACTCTAACCAGGTCTTCTCAAGCTGGGGAGGAGGAGGCGAGGATGGTTCTGGAACATGCCAGCCAGTGCTGAGAGCTAGGAGGGTGGGGAAAGCTGGCCAAAGGCTCTTGGGAGCAAGAAGGCCCACAGAGCACACCGTTCACCCTTGTTCATCTTCCCTCCAATCCATTCTCCCACAATACTTAAGCTGATGGATCCACTGAGACTCCTCAGGGCTTAAAATGCTCCCCTTTCTTTGAGAACCAGCCAGTGCCCCAGGAGGGTTGGACCTCCAGAGACATTTATACTCCCAGACCCCACCGGCTGGCCCAGAGTTGGACACAGCCAAAGATGAGCGTGTGTCCCCCAAGCTCACCCTGTCCCCGCACCCAAACTCAGTAGGCTTGAACCCACGCATCCCTCCAGTCCTCCTTGCTATCTGGGCTCAATTTATACATGAAGTTCAGGACCCAAGGCCTGCTCTCAAGGCAAAGAAGGACACGGGAGAAGCTTCAGGGGTCTCTAGGATATCACGGAGGTGGTCCTTGAAGCTTTTGTTCTGTGATCTGGCTCGATGGCCTTCCTCACAGGGATTGTCTTGGCATGGTGATAACTTCTGAGAGCCACCTTGGTGACAGGAGAGGCCTGAGATCTCTGGCGGCCACGGATGACCCCTCAAACTTGGAGGGGCCGCGTCTCACGCCGGTTTCTCCTAAGCCACAGCTATGCATCATGTCAGCATTTTGTTAATGGGAACACAGATGTTTTGATGCCTTAGGTCTATGAAAGGACAGAGCGATTTGCCAAATGTGTGCCTGCTGGCCAAGGCTGGAAGCCCTCAGCCTCTGAGTCATGTTGAATTCGTGCATGTGCTTTCTCCAGAACTTGTTTTTATTTTAGACCAAGCCAGCGGCGGGTTATAAATCCTTGACTTCTCTTCATCTCAAGAACCTCCACTCTGCACCCACATACCAGAGGAGAGAAAGCAGACGCTTCTGGGGGAAGTAAGAAAATTTCCACTGGGGAGTTGCCCAAGGCCCTTTTGTTAAGGTTCTCCAAAGAAACAGAAGCAACAGGAGAATATGCATACATACATAGATATATATGTATGTATGTACGTATTATATGAGGGGGGACTCAAAAAACACAATTTATAAAAAATTGTGTCTTTATTGTCATATGTTTAAACTTCAGTCACCTTCAAAGTACTCTCCATTCGATGCAATACACCTATGAAGATGCTTTTTCCACTGCTCAAAACAGTTTTTGAACTTGTCCATTTTGATGTTTTTTAGTGTTTCTGCCATTTTTTTGTTTCACCTCTTCCATATCAGCAAAACATTTCCCTGTGGGGACTTTGTTTTATCCAGGGAAAACAAAAAAAAGACACTCGGGGCCATATTGGGCGAATAGGGAGGGCGGGGCACAGGGGTCATGCCGTTTTCTGGTCAAAAACTGCTAAACACTCATGCAGTGTGAGCAGGGGCGCTTGCAAATCACCCATCATGAAATGGGCACATGTGTTGAAAAGATCTGAAAAAGAAAATTTACTGACGCCAAATGCAGCCTCTCACAATAACACAAGCTGGTACACGGACGCCAATGGGTGCCTAGAACACTTACCTAGCGAGAAAAGCCTGCACTACCAGGGGCCCACTCTTCCAAAAGAAATTCCAATTTTGGGGGGTCACCTCTCATATGTATGTGTATGTGCATAATACAATATATATATTATGTATAACATACATATCAGTAAGCATGACGTATACATATTATACAAATATGGAAAGAGATGGAGATTTTAAGGAATTGGCTCATGCAGTTACGGGGGCTGGCAAGTCCAAAGGCTGTAGGGCAGGCAGCAGGCTGGGGACATTGTGTTGTTTTGGGGTTAATGTTGCAGCCCAAGACCAAGGACAGAAGGTAATCTGGAGAATGACTTCTTTCTCAAGGGATTTCAGCAGGAGGCTCACCCACGTTATGGAGGTGAACTGCTGACTTAATACTAACTATGTCCAAACAACTCCTTCCCAGCAACATCTAGACTAGTGTTCAACCAAATATCTGGAAACCATGGCACCACTAAGTTGACACATAAAAGGAACCTCTGGATGGAAACTCCCTTTGGGAATCTGAGCCCGAAAGTGCTCAGGGCATTTTGTGTTACACCATGCTGGTTGCCCATAAGTCTATATTTACTCTCCAACCCACCCCTTGAATGTTTTTTAAGAGCATCATGGGAGTGATGACAACAGCAGGAGCCAAGAGCCGGCACTGAGGCCATACTTCACACAGGAGCTCATGAGATGCTCTTGGCAGCCCAAGATGTGGGCACTGTTAGCACAACCACTTTAGGGGTGAGGAAGCCAAGTCTCCTAGCCACAGTGACACACCCAGGATTTAAACTCCAGGGTGTCTTCTCCAGGGCCCGATGTGACGGGATGGCTGGACCTGCCTTAGACAAGGGTCCCCAGAGAGCCACCAGGAGTCCTTCCTCACCGGTCTCCTGCCTCCTCTCACTTTACAGCATGCCCTTGGGAGCCTGGTGTCTGCCTTGGTCACCCTCCCAGCCACCTTTCCCTGGCCCCTTTGCATTCTTGAGGGCAGAAACAAGTTTTAGACAACTTGGAATCCTCATCAATGAGTATAGTGAAAAATGAATGAGTGAATGAATGGGGAGTAAAGGAATGAAGCAAGTGTGAGCCCAAGACAATCTCTTACCACCCAAACCTACCTTCCCCTTTCCCCTGCTGGCTGCCCCATGAACCTTTATCCAGGTGCCCATTCACCTGCAGACTTGGCTGTGCTTTTAGCATCACCAGTGTTACCTTCAGCAACACTTCAGCAACTGACTACCCCAGGGCCCAGGTCGGGCAGGGAGCTGTTTCCACACACAGGACATCCCGCAGTGCAAGGCCCTGCAGGGCACACAAGCCTGGTACACAAGCCTTCCCCTCGCATCTCACAACTGAAGGACCTTAAGTCCTTAAGTGGCAGTGTGCAGTGTTCATTTCCTTTTGGAATTTCGCCCAATATAAATAAAGAAGGAGAAAGACAGTTGGGAAGTAAAAAGGAATCGTGGGAGGCAGCAGTAAGAAAAGGAATATGTTCTGTCTGCTCCCTGATGGGGCAATTGGTGAGGTTGAAGCAGGGATGTGGCACAACCTGGCCTCTGCCTTCTGTCTCGGGGAAACACAGATCGCAGGAAAGAAAGTGAGGACGCAGGGAGAAAAGATGGGATGGGAGTGCCGTGATCCCGGAGAGGATAACCTCAGTCACACCATCACCGATCCACGCAGACACCCTTGGGATTTTCCCCCAAAGAGTGGAGGAGAATCTGAAAACCCGCCTTACTTTTTACTTAGCTTTTACCACCATCCAGGTTGGTCAGTCCAAGAAAAAGGACTCCGAGGCTTCGGAGTCCTTTTTCGGAATCCCCACGCCATGCCCAAGCATCCAGCAATCATGTTATCCCTCCCTTTCCTGCTTGCCCATGCTGCCTGCCAGATCCAAGCCCTCTCTCCGTACACCTCTACAAGCTTGTTTCTACCTCAGGGCTTTTGCACTTGCTGGTTCCTCTGCCCAGAGAATCTGTGCCTGGTCCTCTAGAGTCAGGCGCCTGTCTTTCCGTTTTTACTTTGATGTCTCCTCCTCAGAGAGCCCTTACCTGCTCCCTTAATACACAGTAGCCTCTTGGCCACTCTCCAGCACACCACACCACTTCAGCCCTCAGCCCCCTGATACTTTTCTGGTTTAACTGGTTTTTCTCTCGCTGCTTGGTGAGCTCCTTGGCAGTGGAGACTGTGTTGGCCCTATCTTTCTCTCCCCTAATACATACCAAGCATTTGTTATGGGCCTGCTCTTTGAATGTTATTCATTTGCTCCTGCTACAACCCCATGAAATGAGAACATCTACTATCTCCACTGTTCAGAGGAGGAAACTGATTCTCAAGGGGCAGAAACTTGCCCCAGATTGCTCACCCTGAGTCAGGATGTGGAGCAGGATCTGAGAATCTTCACCAACCTCTACACTGCCCCAGGCCCTGCTGCCTCCCCTCTCAGAACAGCACCTGTCCTGACAGCATGCTAGGCTCTCAGGACATAGTTGTGGGATGAATACATCCTCTTATTTGTTAGACTCCCACTGTCATGCAATCAGAGAAAAGGCCTAAATTGCAGGAGCCCCCAGGTGATACTGACTGTTTCAGGTGATACCAACATATTTGTATGTTTTCACACTACAGTGTGAATGACTGATCTGATGTTTCTCTGGAAGGGATTTAATTTTTCTACTGCTACTGCAGACTGCCCTGTCCTGGAGCTCAGGGGCCCTTTCCCCATCCTCAAGTCAGCCTGAGAATCATATGATGCTCTCTGCTCCCAGAGGGCAGGTGAGGCTCCTTGGGCAACTGCCCAGTTGCCGGTCTTGCTCTCTGACCCTAGGCCTTCCTTCAGAGACGGGAAAACTCAGGGCTCACAGTGCCTCCCCTTCTGTCTAGGGTCTGGAAGCAACTGAATCTCCGGCAGAGGGGGAAATATCTGAGTCAGTGGCCAACCAAATGGCAAGAGTGGGGCCAAGGATGGCTTGGGGTCTTCCTAGTTCCCTCCCAGTCTTTGATATGAACAACTGTCATGTCTCAATCTTAATGCTGAAAACCCAGCCCCAGGCTGAGTTCCTCAGGCCTCTCTTCCCACCAAGCCTGCCTCCCTTGGGAGATCCTGGTGCCCAGACCTCAGAAAGGCACACATTTTTCTATATGGGGGCGGGAATTATTCTGTCCTTGAGATACAAATATTTATTTATTATGGGTTTGAGTCCTGCCAAATAATGGGCATTTATTTTTTCTTTAACAAAAATATGTGCCATGTCCTTATTTTAGGTTCCAGGAAGTTACTGAGAAGCATAAAATGTCCTGAAAGGAGGCTTGAAAGGATGTAGAAAGTTCTACCTGCCCAGGGAGTCTGTCCCATTGTCCCTGGGGCTCAGGGGCTGCACAAGTCTTGGGAGGGTTGGCAGAAGCCGGACACCCCTATGGATCAGGAGAGTGGCCAGCACATTCAAGCCTCCGTCAATAGCCATGCCTGAACAATGGGCATTCCTCCTGGGGCAGCTGGCTGGGTGGGCATGTGGAAGGACAGCCAGTGCCCAAAGGGTGAGGGGCAACTTTATAAGCATCAGTCTTGGGCTGTCCAGAATCAGGTTGGGTGTCAAATAGAATCTTCCAGGGCTAAGCAGACCCTGAAAGGACACCAGTTCCTGGTTGAAAGACTCCAGCCCAAGAAATCACTGAGCTGGCAGGCCACGTCCCCTTCCTCATTGGTCCATGGTGCAGTTCACACCTTCGACACTCACTGCCCAATGCCTGCAGGGCCAGAAATGTCCCAGTGGAGGCCTCCATTCTTCTCTGAAACCAGGGCTGCCTTTGATAGGATGCGGGTCCCATTCCTGAATGTGCCAGGGAGAAGTGGAGGCTGCTAACAAAGGCAGAAGATGCTAGGAGGGCCTCCCTGTCACTGCCCTGCCTGACTCCACCCATTGGTCTTAACACAGATGCCTGAGGGAAGCAAGTCTCTGGGTCATTATGCTGGAGGGTTTGCAAGACTGGCCACAGTCCTTCCTCCTCTCCATGCCAGCACCATTTGCAAGGAGACTCTGCCACTCTTCCCATCAAGAGGGAAGTCTGTTTTCCCACCTTTGTACCTGGGGGGACCTTATGACTTGCTTTGGCTAACAGGAGGCAGTGGAAACCATGTACCAGTCCCAAGGCTGGGTCTTGAGAATCCTGCGCACTTGTGCTCAGGCTTGGCACCCTACCACACAACTACCATGTGCAAAGCCCTGGCTAGCCTCCTGGAGGAGGTGACGCCTTGTGGAGCACAGCTGAGATGCACCACATGAGCCGCCCTAGACCAGCTAGCTCCAGCGAACTTGGCAGCTGACCATAGGCAAATGAGCAAACCCTGTCTGGATGAGCTTAGCCTGGTCCTGACTAGCAGAACAGGCCAGCTGAGCCCAGCTCAAATTGCGACCCCAGTCTGCCAACTCCAGATCCAGAGCTGGTCTTTCGAAACCAAAAGCAAGGGTCCATGTCTGCTTTGTTCCAAGTGCCTGGGTCATTGTAGACAACAAATGTCTGCTTTGTGAAATCCCTTTTCTAGATCTGGATGGTTTGCAAACCCCTGTTCTTTCAGCTCATCTCCATGTATTAGTATAACAATTCCCACTGCAGGGTTGGCAAACCCTCCTGGTGCCATGACTGGGGCAGGTATCCCTGATCAGTCATGGTCTCCTTTCATGCTGAGCTCTAACGTGACCAACGATCCCTCTCAACATGGACTCTAGCAGTCCCAGGCCACTGGTCCGAGTCGGCAGCTATATTGACACTAATGAGCTGATCTCCCAGGCCACACTGTGCTAGGAAGGAACGTGTTTTCATTTTCATTTTTCCGCTCTTCCTCATCTCATTCGTTCTCAGACCAAGAAACACATCTCGAATCCTGCCCCCGCAAGAGGCATTGGTTTTCTCTGGGAAGTCAGTGGGAAGGAGAGTTGGTGTTCAGTCAGCAGGAGAGAGCCCGTGGGTCAACCTCCTCCCTTACTTCCTTTCTGGCTCTGGCCTTTCTCCCAACACTAGGATTCAGCCGCCACTTTCGTGGCTGCCTCAGACCACCCCTCCCCAACATGAGATGATGCTACCATTGGCTGCTTTAACACTTCAGTAAAGAAAAGGAGAAATACCTCCAGGAAGGAAGTGTTTTGACAAGCTGAGCAATAATGAGTTAAAAATCATTTTCCTAAGGATGTGTTAAAAAAAAAAAGGGGAGTAGGCCCAAGAAAGAGAAAGACATGTGATCTAGAAAACATAGAAGAGCGGAGCGGCTGTCTCCCAAAGTCCCTGGGTAGCCACTGGGCCACGAGCCCAGAGAAGGTCAGCAAGACGGGAGCAGAAGGCAGAGGACTGGGGAGTCTGGGCTGCAGGGAAAAGAGCCCTGGCAGAACATCAGCTAGGAAGGAGATTTTGGAAACAGTTGTACTGTGTGGACGGCAGACTGGGGCCAGACTGGGGCAAAAAACTCTAGGAAAATTTTAAAAATTACACAAGAAAGGAAGTTAATCATAGGGGACTATTGGCTCTGCAGTGAACTGTGGGACAAAACGCTCATCTGTCCTTACAGGAGAGGGACTGTTTAGAAATGCAAAGTTGTCTCCAGGGTATTTGAAAGTAGCTGCCTCAAGAGAGAGGCTATGGACCCATTTTGTGAAAGATACAAACTATCAGAACTCACCCAAGGGTAGAAAAAAATGCTAACTTAAATAGCTCTGTATCAAAGAAATTGAAGTTATACTTAAAACTTTTCAGAAGTCTCAAGGCCCACATGGTTTAACTGGTAAATTCTACCAAACCATTCAAGAACTAGCCCCAATTCTATACAATCCTTTCAGAAAAACAGAAAATTCTTATTAACACACTAAGTAAATAACACAGGACCATATCAAGCAGAAAAAAGCAGGTGAAAAATTCAACACTTATTTATAATAAATACTCGGTCAAACTAGAACCATAAGGAAATATTAACCAGACAAATGACACCTATAAAAAGCCTACAACTGGCATCATCCGTAATGTCAAAAAGCTGAATCTTTTTTTCCTAAGTTGTAGGACAAGGCAAGGATGTCTACTTTCCTACTAAACATAATACTGGAAGTTTTAGTCGGTGTAATAAGACATAAGTAAATGACACATAGATTAGAAAGGAAGAAATAAAACTGCCCCTATATACAGATGACATGATTTTCTATGTACAAAATCTGAAGAAATCTATTTTTTAAATTTCCTATAACTAATAATTGAGTTCCACAGGGTACCAAGATACAAGGTCAACACAGAAAAGTCCACTGGATTTCCATATACTAGAAACATCCAATTGGAAATGAAAAAATTTAAATACCATTTAAAATAACTCCAAAAGGGAACAATTAGGTATAAACCTAGCAAACCATGTTTATGTTAAAACTGAAAAATACTCATGAAAGAAATCAAAGAAGATCTCAGTAAATGGAAAGAAACATTGTGTTCACAGATTGGAAAACTCAATACCTAGAAGATGTCAAGTCTCCCCTAATCGATCTATAGATTTAATGTAATCCCACTCAAAATTCCAGCAGGATTTTTTTTATAGATATAGACAGACTGAATCTAAAATTTTAATGGAAAGGCAAAGAAACTAGAATAGCCAACATAATTTTGAGAAGGAGTAATAAAGTTGGAGCACTCACTTTACTCGATTTTAAAACTTACTATAAAATTACATCACTCTAGGTCAGATATTACTGGCAGAAATAGTCCCATACATGTACGATGAATTGATTTTTAACAAAGTTGGTAAGACAGTCCAATGGCAAATCAACAGGCTCTCAACAAATGGTGTCAGAACAACTGGACATCCATATGCAAAAAGTGATCCTCAACATAAACCTCATACCTTATTTTTAAAAGCAACTCAAAATGGATCATAGTAAAATGCAAAACTATAAAAATTTTATGGGAACTGACAGGGGAGGGTGGGCGCGGGATTGGCAGCAGTGGGAACTGCCAGGAAGTGGGGGGAGCATACCTCATCAACAGGGGTATATGCACAATGAGCACTTGTATACCTAACCCTGAATTGTACCCCACATATTTAAAATAAAAAAGAGAAAAAGAATTTTTATGACCTGGAGCTAGGCCAAGCATTTTTAGATTTAACACCAAAACCATGATCCATTAAAGTAAAAAATTGATAACTTAGACCTCATTTAAATTGAAAACTTTTGCTCTGCAAAAGACACTGTTAAGACAAGGTACAAACTGAGAAAAAATACTGTAATTCACATAACCAAATAAGGACTTATATTTAAACATATAAAGAACACTCAAAAGTTAACAATAAGAAAACAAACAATCAGTGCCTGCCTATAGTCCCAGCTACTCAGAAGGCTGACATGGGGGGACTGCTTGAGCCCAAGATTTCCAAACCAACCTGGGTAACATAGTGAGACCTTAACTCAAAAAAGAAAGAAATAAAAGAAACGAAATCTATTTTTTAAATGGGCAGAATGCTTAAAGAGACACTTTGCCTAATAGACCACTCATAGGGCAAATAAACATGAAAAGATGCCCAATGTTATTAGTCATTAGGGAAACAGAAATTACAATCACAGAGCTATCACTACATACTTATTAGAATGGCTTAGAAAAAACAAACCAACCAACCTGATAATTTTAAGGGTGACAAGGATGCAGAGGAACTGGGTCTTTCATATGTGGCTGGTGGGATGTTAAATGATACAACTAACATGGAATATAGTTTGGCAGCTTCTTACAAAGCTAAACACACATTTAGCACAGAACCTAGCAATGTCACTCACAGGGAGTGCTACAAAATCATTTCAGAAGAAATAAAATTTTACATTCCAAAGAAATGGAAACTTATATTCACACAGAAAGCTGTGTGTGAATGTTTATAGCAGTGCTATTTGTAATTGCCAAAAACTGGAAATGACCCCATGGATGCTGTTCAGTGGAGTGGACTGACCAACTATAGTTCAGTCATACAATGGAACACTGCTCAGCAATAAAAAGGAACCTGGGACACGGGTGAATCTTAGATGCTTTATGCTAAGTTGAAGCCAGCCAGGCACAGTGGTTCACACCTGTAATCCTAGCACTTTGGGAGGCTGAAGCGAGAGGATTCTCTGAGCCCAGGCATTCGAGACCAGCCCGGGCAACTTGGCAAGACCTCGTCTCTACAATACATCAAAAAATTACCTGGGTGTGGTGACACACCTGTAGTTTCAGCTACTTGGAAGACTGAGGTGGAAGGAACGCCTGAGCCCAGCAGGTCGGGGCTACGGTAGCCTGAACGTGCCAGTGCACTCCGACCTGGGCAACAGAGTGAGACTCTGACTCGAAAAAAAAAAAGCCAAACTCAGAAGGCTACATACGCCTTGATTCCATTTATACAACACTGTGGAGAGGACAAAATTACCGTGATGAAGAATAGATAAACACTGTCTGGGCTGAGGCGGGTAGAGGGTGCGGCTTCAGCAGCAGAGGATGTCGTTTCGAAGGAGGTGGAACTGTGCTGTAGCCTGACTGTGGTAGTGGCTACCGCATATCAAATAATAAGTTGTAGTTGCAGCTATGGAACTGTACACCAAAAACATTTACTTTTATTTGACTGTATAAAGCAACAGGTCAAATGGGAGGGGGTAACTAAAAGAATGAACTTTTTTTTTTTTTGAGTCAAAGAATGAACTTCTGTCACCCAAGCTGGAGTGCAGTGGCACTCTCATGGCCACCGCAGCCTCGATCTGCTGGGCTCAGGCAATCCTTCTGCCTCAGCCTTCCAAGTAGCTGGAACTAGGCATGTGCCACCACGCCCAGCTAATTTTTTTATTTATTGTAGAGATGAGGTCTCACCAAGTTGCCCAGGCTGGTCTCAAATCTGTGGGTTCAGGCAATCTTTTTACCTTGGCCTCCCAAAGTGCTAGAATTATAGGCCTGAGCCACTGCGCCTGGCCAGAAAGAACTTCTTATGTTGGCATTTGGAGCCCCAGTGAGGTCTGATCACGGAAAAGGTTAGGGGAGAAGGAGAGGCCTGGTGAAGTGTCATAACAATTGCCCCCCACACACATCCAGGCGAAGAGGAGGCTAGGAACTGTACTGTGGGCAGAAGGGGGTGAGGTGTGAGGGGGCTGTTGGATGCTCCTCTGGCTTCCATTCCTACAGGATCACTGCTCTGAGCCCTGCAGCATACAGCCTCCCTGCAGCACACAGCCTTGCCTACCCTGTAATACACAAACACACACATGCCATCACACACACATCACACAAACAGACACAGGCACCGATACACAAAGACATCACACAAAGGCACACACAATCACACACATACTCCACAGATATGCACACGCATATACACCCATCACACACACAATCATGCATTCACAGAGACACGTGCGCACATAATCACAGGTACCAACACACAGACATGTGCCCATACAATCACACACAGACACACAGATGTACAAACACACGCAGACACAGATACACACCGGTCATGTTACTCTTGGGCTGTCACCTAATACACAAAGGGGACATATTTACCAGCAAACTGAGGAACCTGGGACAGGGCTGTGGACTGAGCGTCCACTGCCTCTACCCTAGTGGTCCTTGGTATTGCTGTGTCACTGGGCCTTTGCTGGGGAAGCCCCTTCTCCGCACCTGACCCACCTCATCTCCTCCGTGGCAAGAGAGGCTCCTGCGGGTACAGTTCATTCCTTAAACTCTTGCTGAATCTCCACCAGTCAACAGCCATTGCTGCTAAGTTCAAAAGTCCTAGAGCTCACACCATTTTCAGATCAGGTAAACTTCGGACACACCAAGTCCCCTCAGGCCCTCATGAATCCAGTCCCGTGTCCACTGTGAATTTCCCTGCCCTCTGCCCTCTCCTAGGTCCACAACTTCTAACTCCCAAAGCTGGGTCTCCCCCAGGCTTCAGGCACCCACTCTATTAGAAATACTAGAAGCAATTTTAAAAATACTGATGCCTGGGTCTCACCCCAAACTAATTGAATCAGAATCTCTATCTGGGGTGAAGCCAGCATCAAGATTTCTAGAAGCTCCGAGTGCTCTGATGTGCAGCCAAGTTCTGCCCAGAGAATGCCCCTGGCTCTGCTCAGATCAGCACCAGTTCCTTTCACTCTTCTGAGCTCCCACTGTGTGATGATCCCTAGGCAAATATCCCCACACGGGGTCCCTGCCCCTGGGGCCCTACAGCGGGGAAGGCAGACAATTCACCTGAAACATACCAAAATATATCATTACAAACTGTGATCAGTCCCATGCCAGAGCCATTCAGGAGACCTGGATAGAAAACACAGGGGCAGGGAGGGGGCCTGTTAAGAGCAGGGATCTGGAAGGCCTCTGGGAAGAAGCGCTGATTTGAGCAGAAACCCAAAAGATGGAAGGAGTCAGGTAAAGCTTGTTCCAGCATGCACAGAGGACCTGAGGCTTCCTTTATGGTTCACCCCTCAAACTTGCCCAGACAGGCGGTGGAAGGGGAGGAGGAGCCCCCAACCACCTAGGACTTTGGGTGAAAGATAGTTTCACTAGAATTTTTAAATAAGCATCTATGGACCACCTCTTTTGATCCTTTTCCCCCTCACAAAGCACCTGAGCCAGGTGTTTTGCAGGTAGAGACAGAAAAGTTTAGAGGACAAGGAATTCAAAAAAGTCTGCATGAGGCAGGGCAGGGATTGGGCCCAGATGTCCCAGATCCAGAGTCCAATTGAGCTCACCTCTGCCTCTGCAGCAGCTGCAAACGTGACAACCACCGTGGTCTCACCTGTCTTGGGTAACTGGGGAAGACAGGTGTTTGCCTCATCCCCGAGGATCTGAGCAGCTATGATCACGTGATAGCAGGGCCAGGCTCCCAAGTATCTCATGGCTCATCCTGCCCTCCCTGGGAACCCAGTCTGGGGAGCTGGCTTGGGGATGCACCACCTACGCTTCTGGTGTCGTGCTCTGGGTCTGAGGTGAAGTTTTGTTTTGTTATCTGCAAAGTTGGTGGGAGATCCCACTGCTCTGTTGGGTGGGCCTAGGGTGGCCCCAGGCTGGGCCCCTGCTGCCTGGTCACTGAGTAGCTTCCTCTGGCGCCCGCTCACCACCTTCCGCACTAACATCCCCACCTCTGGTCTGAACCAAATTCTCCCTGCCTGCCATCCCTTCCTGCACAAGAGGGGCTTCAAGGTGGCCGGCCACGGCATGCCTGGCGCAGGAATTTAGTCTTGGGGTTGGAAGTACGGACAAGCGTCCGCAGGCAAAAGGAAAGGCTTGGAGCCCCCAAAGAGAGACCGGATTTGCCCATTCCTCCCTCGGTGTGTGACCGTGCATAAGTCACAACCTCCCTGGGCCTCAGTTCCGTGGTCAGCACAATGGGGATGCCCGCAGTCGCCACCTCACAGAGCTGCTCTGAAAACGAAGTGCCCAGAAGGCGCCCGGCAAGGCGCTGGACGGCATCAGGCTCTCCGTGAGCTGGCGGGGCTTCCCCCTGCCTCCCGCCGGGTAGTCGGTGCAGCCCGTCCACAGGCCAGGCCCCTCACAGAGGGCGGCTGTCACCGCCGGAGCCGTCTGCGGGATGCTGGCTCTGAACTGGGCGATTCCAGCTCTCACCTCGCTTTTAAAGAGCAGCTCCTAGTGGTTCACACGAAGCGGAACCCGGTCAAGTAAACGAATCCGGCGGGATTCGAACAAGCACAGCCGGCGAGAAGAGGAAAACGAAACAGCCGGCCGCCCGCGTGGGAGCGAAGCGCAGCGCGGTCCCGAGGCCGAGGCCCGGAGGCGCAGGATGAGCCGGCTTCGGGAGCCTCCCGGGCCGCCTCCGCCGCCTCGGAACGGCCGCCGGCAGCCGGGAGAGTCCTGCGACGCGTGAGGGGCAGGGGCGGCGGCGGCGGGAGGCAGGCTTCGACGGAAGCGAGAAGCCAGAAAAGCAGACGCTGGAGTCTGGACGGCGGGGACGCCCTCGAACCCGACCGGGGGCCCGGGGAGCACGCGCGTCGCGGCCCCGGGACGCCTTCCCTCCGCCGGCGGCGACCCGCCCGCGCTCTCACGCCGGCCGCGACGCCGCCGCGGTGACAGACGGGGACCCGCGCCTCCCTCCGAGAAGCCCGGGAATCGCGTCCGCGGGGCGGGCGGCCGGCCCGCGGCACCGACCTGGGAAGCCCGCGCCCCGGGCCAGGCCAGGAGCAGCAGCAGCAGCAGGAGC
>CAUYQG010011772.1:0-16951 GCA_963574415.1 Tarsius wallacei
ATCTAAATTTTAAAAAGTGAGGAAACCGAGGCTCCGGGAAACTAAGACACATGTCCTAAGACAGCTAGTACATCACAGGGGCTGGTGTGGAGCCCCAGTCTTTCTGGGGAGCTCACAGCCACCCCCTTGTCTTAGGGTACATGGATTCACTTCTTGTTGAACCCACCAGACTTCTGTCTACCCAGCCACATGGGACATCACACTGCAGACCACAAGGCCCGACCTAAAAACAGAGTCCGGCCTTACTTGTCTTGTAGCTGTTTTAGCACGAGTGGCATTTCATCTCTGGCTTCCCAGAATTTAAATATTTCTCCTTTATGTATGACATGCTGTAGTTCAAAGTTCACATTCCTAAGATGAAGCCCATGCAAAATTGGTGCACCATGAGGGCACTAATTAAAGCCAAGCATGTTAACATGGCTTCATAAAACACCTCTTCAAACACAGGGGCAATGGAGGTAGGTCCCAAGGGAGACACACACTCAATGCCCCAGCCCCCATCTGAGCAGTAAGAGACCTGTGTCTCAGGCCTCTTGGCAGAGAATCCTCCTGGGCACCCCAGAAAGAACAGAACATCATAAATATCTAGGCACCCTCAGATCCAAATAACACCCCAGCATCCATGTCAAGTGACCTGAACTGGTTAGAACCGGCAACACAGTCTGCTCAAAACCACATGGCTGGTAGAAACCACTTAGGCAGGTCTGTGAAGTATACTTGTAAGTAGGGGATGGGGAAATTGATGCAAAGGGCTGGGACAGAAAAACGAACAGTTCTTCTGGGCTGGAGAAGTCCTCTCTAAAAGAACTGGGAGAAACCCAAAGTGCTTAATTTTTGGCTTCCTCTGGTGGGCTGCCTTGTGACCCAAGACTTCTAAGTAGCTACAAGAGCAAAAACTCTAAAACTCAGTTACTATTTAAAATGTCTATGGGCCAGGCATGGTGGCTCACACCTGGAATCCCAAAATCCCAACACTTTGGGAGGCTGAGGTGGGAGGATCATTTGAGCTCAGGAGACCAGCCTGGGCAACATAGTGAGACCTCATCTCTACCAAAAAAAAAAAAATCTGGTTGTGGTGGTGTGCACCTGTAATCACAGCTACTTGGGAAACTGAGGCAGAAGGATCACCTGAGCCCAGGAGGTCAAGGCTGTGGTGCACCATTACTGTGCCACTGCACTACAACCTGGGTGACAGAGTGACACCCAACACAAAAAATAAATAAAGTGCATATGCACCTTATTGGACAGGAGGTGGTTGGTTGGGGGAGGGCAGGAGAAACCCTAATTTATGCCCATCATGTTCAGGTGAGACTCTTTCCTGGGCTATTCAAACAAGAGAATGTGGACTTCTGCAGTGGAGAAGGGTGGAGCCCTCCAGCACCTGAGGCTGAGGGAGAGGGCACTGCCCCGACATTCTCTTGGCAACTGTTTCCCCCCACCAGAGGCCACTGCAACAAATTCCACTTTTGGACTCTAAGGAGCTGCAGGATGCTTCTGCAGAAGTTTCCATGGAATGTGTGAGCTTTGCTTTCACTCAGGGCTTTCTTCCAAGTGCACTCTCTACCCTGAGAGGCAGGAGAATGCTCCGGGCTTTGGTGCTGAAGCGTGCTTGGCAACAGGACAAACACCAGGTTTGTGTGGGAGAGCGTGCTGCCCCTCGGGCCTGGGCTCAGGCAGAGCTGGAATGTTGTCATGTCTGGTGGTGTGTATGTGGCTTCTATCTACACGGACACAATCCTTGAGTACATACTACCCTGATGAAGGGAGCAGACGCGGATCAAATGATTATTATTTGCATGTGTGACTTTCAGAGACAGAGATGTCGGCAAGGTTTTGGAGGTCTTCAGTTGGAAAAAGATTCCTGGAGATGGCTAAAAGGAAAGAGAGGGTGGAGATGGCCAGTAAGTTGGTGACTGTGGCCACAGACATTGCCACCTGCCTGGACTCAAGAATCACTGGGGTGGAGTGGTGGGCCCCCACTTGTAAAAATTAGTCAAAACCCTCTAGGACTAGATCCTTCAGAAAAGATGATACTTAAACCACCCATTCTTTTATTCAGTACTTTTTGTTTTTCGTGATAACTCACTAGGAACCAGGGCTAGAGATGAAAGCGATCTGGCTTTTGTTTTTGAGGAGTTTGCAGTTTAGGGAGTGCTGTTCCGTGCAGCTTTCTGATGTGTTGGGATTGTTCTAGAATTCTATGCCATCCAATATGATAGCCACTCACCACCTGCAACCACCGAACACTTGATTTGTGGCCAGTGTGACTAAGAAATGGAATTTGAAAATATATCAATTTTAAATTGCATAAATTATGATAAAACGAACATTAATTAAAATGTAAACAGCCACATGTGACAGGTAGCAATTGTATTAGATGGCATTGGTTTAGAGGATATACTGATAGCGATACTTTTGACTGTGAATCACAGAAGACACAACTGAAGACCAGAGAGAAAGCCACAAAAAGAAGACCCAAGAAGTCCAGAGATGGTATGGTCCCTGGGTTGGCTCAGTGACATCATCAAGGGTTCAGATTCTTTCCATCCTTCAGTTCTGCTTTCCTCAGCATGTTGGCTTTTGTCCTTAATTTGTTGACTTGTGGCCACAAGATAGTTGCCGCATCTCTGAACATTTATATTCCCGCACAACAGCATCTCTGTGTGAATGTTCTTCCCCTGTGTCTCTTGCTAAGAGTAAGCACTTCTTAGAAGTACCCCCTGTCCCTGTCCAGCATACTTCCCCGCTTGCCCCATTGACCAGACTTACATCCTATACTGGGAGTACTGGATGCATGACTAAATTGCAATGACTGGAGCCAGAGAGCAGGGCTCACATGCTGGGGATGGGAGGAGCCCAGCTCCCCTAATGCATTCAACTGCTGGTACTCAACCGTGCTGCCATGGAAGAAGAGAGTGGTAAGGGATGTTGGACAATCACTAGGATTGGTCTAGTGGAGATTTCAACTTGTATGCAATTCTAACACATACAAACTAGAAGGGCTCTGAGTGAGTATGAATAAAGTGCTATGGGACTACAGAAAAGGAAGTGATAACATCTTCCTGGGAGAGTTAGAGAAAGTGTCATAGAAAAGGTAACTTTTGAGCCAGGTCTTGAGGATTAAAAACTGTCACATGACATAAGTGTGGTCTAGCTAAGCTTTGCCAGATGGTGAGTAGGTTCTCTAGTCTTCTCTAGTAGATGTGAAATTCTTCATGTCTTTAGGGAGATGACTTTTCTCTTTCTCTCTCTCTCTCCTTTTCTAAAGATATAGTGAGGTCTGTTGAGCTAGTAACAAAACACATTCCGAATTTTTTTGCTTTGCATAGCTACCACCTATCCATCTATTCATCCACCTGCCACACAATTAACCTTTCTCTGACTCTTCTTCTTTCTCTTAGAAAGGCAGATGGAGGGAAAGGCAGGGTACAGAGTAAGCATGAGATCTGAGACCCGTGTATACATACCATCAAGTGAGGATGAAAGTACTGTCATATTTTCATTTTGCCATAGGTCCATGGGATTCCTGCTCATGCTACCTTCTGGAGGTCACCCTTTCATACTCTAATGCCTTCAGGACGTCCCTGGAAAATGACATCTCAGTTACTAGTAGTAGGTGTAATTAGATCATAGAGATGGCTCAGTTCAACTGATGCCAGAGTCAGGCAGGTTGCAATGAAAGAACACCATTAACTTTAATGACAAAGATGAATATCTATCCCAAGAAACTCTCATCATTTTCTTCCTGAGCACTCTCAGTTCCTGCCTTGAAGGTGGCTCCATTCCATCTTCAGCCAGGGGCTGAGTCATCTCTGTGGGTCAGGTCTGGGACTTAGCCTCCAGTCTTGTGAGCATCCATCTACATCCTCTCTAGGGAAACCGGCCAGGGAAACAGCCATGCTCTTGTCTCAGCTGTGGTATTCCCTGAGCCTCATCATACCCTTAGCTGGCAGTGAGGGATTTCGTGAGAGATTTGCAAGTAAAGGGGGCCCAGAAGGGTCATCTACATAATCTAAGACATTTTCCCACTTAAATACATGCATGTGCACACATTAACGCACACCGACACACACAGAGAGCTTAAATCCAATGGTCTGTCAAAGGATTGCTTCTCTCAGCTGCAGCTTTTACTCCCCATTCACTGAAATTTGCTGAGACAATGTGGATGACTGAAAAAGAAGAGTTAAGTGGTCTGATGTCGGGAAATAGAGTGTGAGGAAAGCTATTATGCCAATACAATGTTGAGAGTCTTCTAATTTTTAGCCAATTGTTTAAAAGACGACAGACGGTAATGCTTATGAGATGTATAATTCAAGGCAAATCTGTCCAGATAGAGAGGATAAACCATCTATAACTTGGCTAACAAATGTCGAGCTGCATTCAGATAAATAAAACCAACACAACCCAGGACACATAATTGCAACACTGGAGAGATGAAAAACAACTTTTCTTAAAAGAAAGAAAGAAAAGAACTATATGTACTTGAATAGGGAGTGGTGATTGTTCTATCCTTCAGTGCGGACCAATTATATTATCAGTCACAGGTGAAGGCAGAATAGACCCCAAATCTGGAATATCTGAGATTTTTCTACTTTTTCCAAGGTCACGCTGCATGCCAGTTTTTCGGTTTTCCCCAACTTTCTGTTTTGAGCCAAATAATTTGATCTTTGTTTCATTAATATTTAAGAATAATTTAGATTGTGCCAGATGATCTTAAAGCTCATTTAAATCAGCTTGAAGATAAGATGAAGCTTTCTCCTAGCATAATCTACTACCATAAGTGATAGTGTCATCTGCATATAAATGATGGGCTGGATGTGATCATGAATAGCGAAGTTGATCAATATAGAATGACAACTGCATTTGATTTAGGATAAATCTTTCAAGGATCCATTATTCTGTTTTCAGAGTTAAAGATGCATTGTTTTTGTCCATATCTTCTAAAGAAAATACAACATGTTTTTATGAAATGAATCCTTTGTTGCGTTAGAAAGAGAGGGGGACAGCCCACAAATTACACACACATTGTTTTGCAAATACAATAATTAGCGTTTGCACAGATCATTACTTTATTGGATTGAACAACTGTCTCTTGGCAATGGCTGCCTCTCCTCCTCCTTTTTTTCCTCCTTTTCCTCCTCCTCCCTTTCCTTCCCCTCCTTTTCCTTCTCCTTTAGATAACAATGAACACTTTAAAATACTGTTCCGTTTGAGACTGGCTTGAACTCTTGGTTAAATTGCCAAAGGCCTGTGGGATTCCCGCCCAAGCTACCTTCTCGGGAACATCCTTTCATCCTCTAAAAGCCTTTGATTTTAATAAATCACATCTTCCCTTTTCATTAACCTAAAACTTACTGGTATCTCTTATTTAAAGAAAATAAAACCTAGGATAATTGCGTCTTGGGTTTGTATTCACTCCTAAGAGACTATTTTTTAAAGTCAGAAGGGGGGAACAACATAATGAAAAGAAATAAACAGAAAGAAGAATCAATGCCAACATATATATTGATCTGTGTGTGTTCGAAGGCAGAAGCCCATGGTTGCAAACACGGTCATCTTCATTTTCTCAGCAGATGCTGGGCAGTCATGCAGGATAGTGGCATTTCTTCCTTTCGTCCTGCCTCTCCCTTTCCAGCGTGCCCCATCCAGACTCTTCCAAACCAGATTGAGTTTGGGGAGGTGGTGTGGAAATTTGAAAGCTGGCAAAGAGGATGAAATTTGCTCCAGGAAGGAAAAAGATGTTCCTACTTTTCAGATTCGGTACAGTCAGGCACCGCTCTGGGACCAGGAAGCCCGACCCTTGGAGAAATGTGTCAAGAAACTTGCCAATAAGCCCCACATGGGCAACTGTGTGCTTGGTTTCTCTATGTATCTCCGTGCACAGACAGCCACTGGGATACAGAAGATGCCCAATGTTTACTAAGGGAATGAGAGAGTGGGAGCACTGTGAACTGGAGCAAGTCTGGTGTGGGAGGTAAGGGCTTCCTGCTCATCTACCCCAGGGGATGTGCCCAGGCAAGCAAACATCCATCCTCTGCTGGGGGTCCCCCCGGCTCTGCACACACTTGTGGAGTCTCTTCCTTGACTTTCCAGTCCTGAAAAGCCTGGCAGCAGAGTTGCCTAAGAGGTTGTGAGGAAAGAGGAACCCCATAAGGGGGCTCCAGGTCTGGTGGCGAGATCTAGAGTTGAAGTCGAGTCGACTGCTGTGCAAAAACCACCCTGCCTTACGTCTCCCTGCCTGGCCCGGCCTGTGGCTTCTGCCTAGTATATTCTCTCGTCCGTGTGAGGAATTCCTACTCTTTATCCTTAAAGATCCTCCCCCAGATGTCACCTTCTCTTTGAAGCTTTCTGATCCTTTTTGGCAGCATCACATCCTCCTCTGCTCGTATGGTATTTTGTGTATGATTTTATTAGCATTGGGCATATATCTATAAGTGTCTAACTTCTCCACTAGACTGTGTATTCTGGATGGTGTATTTTATTTATCTTGATTTGCCCCATGCCTAGCACAGTGCCTGGAGTATGGTAGGCATTTAAAAGGAGTTTGCTCAATGGGAATGACAGGACAAAGCATTGCGAAGGCATAATGGAAAGGTTGCTGGCAAGGCCACCCTGTACAGTTGTGTAGGCTGTGCATTGCACATCTGTATGCAGGTAGTGGCTCTCATCTCTGAAGCTCTAACACCTGGGTAGAGAGATGGGGAGCTTAGGCCCTTTTTTTCCCCTTTTCACCTGGTCCCTAGGGCTCTAAAATGATCTTAATTCTTGAGTAGAACCTGCTTTTCAGGACCAGATGAAGTCCAATTTCCCCTCAGAGCTCCCCATCTGTGACTGGTGCCTCAGTTTCCCCCAGTAGATATCTTGATATTTCATTTTTTCAGTAAATAAATATCTTGAAGCATTTTGGTGTGTTTTAGTTAGAGAATAATATTAAGACCAGATCCTTTGCTGTGGGGATCATTTGAAGAAACTAGAGAGCAGGAAATTGTTGTGCCCAGTGGGGTGGGAGGTGGGAATGGGCAAAGGAAAAAGGGTTGCAGAGAAATTAGGTTAAGGAATGGAAGGTCCTCCTTCTGCCAGGGCCTGCCCTGTGAGCTCTGTTTGGGTAAAAGGTAAGCAAATTTGCACGGGTGAGCTTGAAACACAGCCAGTTTTCAATCCCAAAGGGAAGGAGGCTGGGGTTGGGGACAGATGGGCTTAGAGGGCAAGGCCATACTGTGGACTGGAGAAGGAGCTGGCTCCTGTTGTTGTGGACTGATGTGTGTGTTCCTCAAAATTCATGTGTTAAAACCCCGGCGCCCCATGTGATAGCATTGGGAGGTGGGGCCTTCGGGAAGTGATTGATTGGAATTAGATGAAGTCACAAGGGCAACCCTGATGAACAGGATCAGTGCCCTTTCAGAGTCCCAAGAGAGCCTATCTCCCCTCTCTGGTCTCCACCCTGTGAGGAGACATCCAGAAGGTGGCAGTCACTAGAGCCCAGCCATGACAGTACTCTGATCTCGGACTTCCAGTCTCTAGAACTGAGAGATACAATTCTGTGGTTTAGAAGCCACCCAGCCTATGGTAACTGGTTATAAGAGCTGGAGCTAGGACACCTGCTTTCTCTCGTCTGGCCTCAGTGTGGATTGCCAGACTCTGCTCAGTGAGGTTCTGTGGAGTGTGGGATGGGCATAGGAGTGGGAGATGCTTTAGACCCTGGGGGAGGAGGACATGGGGGAAAAGAGGCCCTCTGTTTGGTCTGGACTCACAATCCACCCTTTTCCTTTGTGACTCTTATCTCCTATGGGTACATTTCCTATGAGGCTAAAGGAACATTTGTCTTATTGCCAGACTTGAATGATGTTGTCCAGGGTCTGGCTTTGAGCGCTTGGAAACTGGAGTTATAGCAGGAGGGGAGGATCGTGTCTACCACTTTTGCAACCTGAGTTTTACATAAATTACACACAATGAACATAAGCTAATTATACTTAGGACAGAAGTTTTAAAAGTGTATTCTGAAGAACCTAAGGTTCTTTTGGGTATCTTTGAGGTGTTTTGCACATGTTTAGCTTAAAATTTTAAAATATAATTTTTTAATTTTAATTTTAATTTTTATGAGTCGGAGTCTCTCTCTGTCACCCAGGCTGGAGTGCAGTGGCACGCTCACGGCCACTGCAGCCTCAACCTGCTGGGCTCCAGCGATCCTTCTGCCTCAGTCTTCCAAGTAGCTGGAACTACAGGCATGTGCCACCATGCTCCGCTTATTTTTAAATGTAAATAAAAAATACTGTATATACAAATTTGTACCAATCAGTTCATTAACTTCTGCCAGCCATCCTAACTTTGTGTGTGTGTGTGTGTTTAGGCCCAGATAGTGGGGGGGAAAAGCTTTCCCTGCTACCACTATCTAGTAAAGAGTGTCTTGCATTTGCAAAGCATTTTTTTTAACTGTTACCATTTGCAGCTACTCATCTGTGGGAATAAGGCGTTCCTCACTATTACACAATCAAAACAAAATGCTAAAATAAATTGGATACTAAGACTGATACAACTTCAATTTACATCCCTGACTCCTCATTTTAAATTGTATGTCTCAGCAATTCTTCATTATCTCTTTATAATAAAAGTTATGAATTAAAGCCTATAAAATAAATGTTTAATAATAATTTATCCATTTTAATTTGTTCTATACGCTGGTGTATAAGAATAATTGTTGTTGCAAAGCACAGGCAACTCAACTAAAAATGGTGTAAGCAAGAAGAGGATTTATTATCTCATGTAAAAAGAAATCCCAAGGTTGGTTAATTTGGTGACTCATAAGCATCATTGAGGACTCGGGCTTCTCCTCGTTTTCTGTTTTCTTCCTCAGGATCTTTGGGCAAACTCTTCTCGAGATGGCAAGATGGCTGCTGTAGTTCCAAGAATCCTGTGTGCTCTGTGGGAGAAATGGGAAGAGTGTCTCTTCTTGGGAGCAAAGTAATTTTCCCAAGAAGCTCCTGTGTAGGTCCCCTCTGCCATTTTGTTGCCCAGAACCATGCCCCATGCCTGTCTAAATCTTAAACCAGTCAAGGCAAGAAGGCCCTGCATAATTGACCTTTCCTAAATCATGGAGGGAAGATGTAGTTCCTGCACGAGAACCAGGCTAAGCCAGCAGGCATGGACATGGGGAAAGTGCACTGGCTGGCACACTACTAACAGAATCTGCTGGAATTTAGTTTCCTTATATGAATCATTTAATTTTGCTACTTAAAAAAAAATGATTGGAAAAACTTCTGGAATTGTTACGAAGTTTTTCTGGGTTGGGCCTTGGAGCCCAGTTTTCTCTGCTGGTCAGTTTTCCTGGAATGGAAAGAAGAATTCCTACCTGTATTCACCTTGACACCACACACCTACTCTTCAGTACAGTTCCTCTCCTGGTACGCTCTGATGGCATCTGTGTGGAGACCAACACCTTACAAGACACTTTCATTACATTAACCTCTATAATCCTCAAACCATGATGCAATCTCCAAGCTAGTTGGCCATTGAATTACCTGGAAAACATCAAGACGAAAGATTCATGAGTCTCACTCTGAACCCACAGAATCAGCATCTCCTGAGATAGGGCTTGAGAATTTATTTTTTCAAAAAAGTACACTAGGTGTTTCTGCTGTTACAGGAACTGTGAGAGGTTTGGCATGGCTGAAGAATTGCTGTCGCTGGAGATGAGGCTGCAGATACAGGCAGAAGTCAGGTTATGCTGGGACTCCAAGTTTAGGACCTGGGCTTCGTCCTGTAAGATGCAGTCAGATCACATGACACCTTTGGGATTGCCTTCTGGTGGTATGTTGATTGACAGGTGATGGGCATTGAGCCAAAGCAGCAGGGGTAGAAGTGAGGGAGAGCAGGAGACAGGATAAGGAAACACAATCAACAGGACTTGGTTTCTAGTTAAAATGAGCAAAAGAAAGACCGAAATGGCTCACAGGGTGATTCTCTCTCAGTAGGTCGCTCTTCTCTGTCACTGGTTTTCTGGCTGAGAAGATAGCTCTGCAGATGGAAAGATCCTCAGATCATCCCAGTCTTTTCTTAACTTCCCTGTCTTTCCACTCCTTGCTCATTCTTCTTAATCCTGGCCTACCCAACATTGACCCTCTCATGGTCTCCTAATCCTCCCTTCCACCCACACAACTCAACCTGATCGTTCACCTTTCATCACAAAAGAACAGTCATAAATAACCAGGCTTCTCCTGAACTTACATGTGACAGATTTTTGTCTGCAGAAAAAAAGAATAAAACAAGCCCATGTAAGCTAGAAAGAAAATGTTCTTAGACAACCCAAGCTAGGAGAGGGACAGTGTGGGGCTAAGTTTGATTTAAATAAAATGTTAATGGTTAAATGAAGAATCAATGAAAAGTGTATACCAAGGAGCCTGGAATACACCAGAAGATATTTGAATTCTTGAATTGTATTCGTGCATACTTGTATTCACTCTATCATGTTATCTTCTAAGTAAATGAACTCTAATGTTTTGCCAAAATAAGAACGAAAACTGTCCATCGTTAGGGTCACAGCCAACGCTGCTCTAACAAAAGACAATTAACAAGAGAAAAGTATAACAAATGTATTTAATCATAGTTTTACATGACAGAAGAGCCTTCAGAAATGAGGATCCAAAGACCCAGGGAAAACTGTCCATTTTTATGCTTATTCTGTGAAAATGGACAGCTGTGTAGATTCCTTTGTGATTATACAAAAAGGGCATGCTCTAATGGGAATAGGCTGAGGAGGAAAACCTAGCAGGGCCTTTATGTTCAGATTCTTCCTGTGTCTCTGTGTGGCATTTTTTTTTCTCTTGGGTGTAGGGCAGGCCCTTCTTAGGAATGAGGGTCTTAAGACCTGTTATCAGACAAGGTAGGTTAGAGAATTTCTTTATGGCCAGCTTCCACACAGAAAAGCAGGGGAAGATTCGAGTGACTTTGCTTCTGAGGCTGCTTCAGAGGCCTTCCAATCTCCTTCAGTTCAAAGAACTCAGCATGCCAACGTGCCATGCTTTGGGATATCATTTTCTGAGCCCCAACAAAACTATGACTGAACAGTGGGATGGTCAAATAAAAATCCTTGAATTTCATGAATACTGGGAGCTTAAGAAGTATTTTTTTGAAAACCACGCATGAAACACTCTGACAGATTTATTGTTTTTTTTCCAGGAAGTGTTTGATCAGCACCATCTCCGCCTGGCCATATCTGTTCTCTCCCACATCTCTGGGCCAATGCCTGCTCCATTCTCCTTTCTGCATGCAAAAGTTCCTATACTCCCCCACTCTCCGTTCTACTCCCTGGGAATCTGACTTGGGGTTCAGTTGCTGACACATTCTGGAGGAATTCTTCTTTGCCACTGAAATACAACACTCAAGGGAATCATTCCAGGTGTCAGAGTGAAGAACACTTGATGACTGGAAGTCCATCATCTAACTCACCAAAAAAGAAGGCGGAAACAATGTATAGAAAGAAGTATATGTTTGGAATAGTTTTTACATAAAAACGTGGTATATCTGTCCAGTGGATTTTTTTTTTTTGAGTCAGACTCTCACTCTGTTGCCCAAGCTGGAGTGCAGTGGCATGCTCACGGCCACCCCAACATCCACCTGCTGGGTTCCAGCAAGCCTCCCGCCTCAGCCTTCCCAGTAACCAGAACTACAGGTGCATGCTACCATGCCCAGCTAATTTTTTATTTATTGTAGAGATGAGGTCTCGCCAAGTTGCCCAGGCTGGTCTTGAACCTGTGGGCTCAGGCAATCCACTCGCCTCGGCCTCCCAAAGTGCTGGGATTACAGGCTGAGCCATCAAAACTAGCCCAGTGGATTTTACTTAACCACAACAATGACAAAAATAAACGATTGTATTCCTGCATGAAAATACATGGGTGAGTTTCAAAATAATTGTGTTGGGAAAAAAGGCCAGATCCCTCCAAATACAGGCATATAGTATATAATTGCATTTTTATAAAATTTTATAAAATGCAAATGATTTATAATGACAACAAAGCAAAACAGAACATCAGTGGTGACTGAGGGCTAATGGGGAGGAGGAACAAATTACAAAGAAGTACAAGGAAACTTTTGACAGGGATGATACATTCATAATTTTGATTGTGGTGAAAATTGCACAAGTGCACCCATCTGTCAAATCTCATCAAATTTACACTTTAAATGTGTGCAATTTATTGAGCCTCTGTTCTATGCAAATAAAACTGTAAAGAAAAAGAAACAGTAAGAACAGAGATTGATTCCTTCTCAACTGAAATCTTTGACATGGGAATATTAAGTATCTTTCTCTAGGGATACTTTTTAAATATAATTTTGCAGCTATTTTTGCAGGTTTCTGTTTCTGCACTAACCCTGCAAGTCATGTCAATAGGCCCCTTCTATTTACCAGACACTTGGGCATCACGAGGCTTCTAGACACAGGCTGGCAAAGATGTAAAATGTGACCTTTCTGTTTTGCTCAGTCCCACTCGAGCTCATGGTTGCTTGGATTCCAACCCGTGAGCCATTCCGGGAGGCAGGAGCCCCTCACTGTGCCTGTGCTGCACCATCACCAGCTGTCTGTCCTCCTTCGTGTGCTGGAATTTCCATCAAAGAGTGGCAGCTAGCACGTGGAGATGAGCAAGAGTTCAGGGGACCAGAGAAGAAATGGCTTTTTTGGGGAGACTGCCACATGCAGAGACCAAATTCCCAACGGAAGAGAAGCACAAAAATACATCAGAGCAGGGAGGGGGAATTCCTCTGGGCAGCCTGCAGAGATCAGCGGCTGTCACCGTCTGTGATGGCCCCTGAAAAGGAGGACTGATGGAGATGAGGTCCCCAAAGTCCTCTTTCCTCCTTTGCATTTTCCGGTAACAGGAGGCACTGTTGCATTTGTGGTCCTGATGAAGCAGACCCCCAGGAACCCTTTTGCTCAGTGCTGACACTAGAACTGCTCTATCTAGAGGTGAGGGCTAAGACTTGTCTGCTGATTCAGCGGGCCTTGTATTTCCTTGCCTTTTCCAAATCTTCCTTTCCTGTCCTGGTATATATGGCTGGCTTCCAACTCTTACAGCTAGAATCACTCAATTCAACATGAATAAAGCTGAAGAAGAAGGAGGAGGAGAAAAGAAAGGATGAACCTTTTCGACTGAAGTTTGACTATGACTGGCTATGAATCCCATGGTGTCACAGGTATTGAAAACATTTACAGTACTTCATTGAGTGGCATTTAATAGGCCTTGACATACCTTGTTTTTTTTTCTTCTTTTTTCTCCTTCTCTTCCTCTCCTTCTCTTCCTCTTTCTTTTCTTTCTTCTACCGTTCTAAGCTAGAGAGAGACATCTCAGTTATTGAACCCACACACACTCCTTCAAGAATGCTGTTGTGATCCACATTTTATAGATGAGAAAAATGGAGCTCTAAGAAATGGTGCCTTCCCCAAGATCATATAATGACCAAGTAGAGCTGCTGGGATGTGAACCAGGCATGTCCAGCTCTAAACCCAGCTCTCTTTCTTCCACAGCAGACTACCTACTCATTCCTGAGCAGCACTGTTGGCACACCATGCCTGCCTCACATCTCTTTGTCTGGTGTATCACTTTGGTTTTGTAGGCTCCGGGCTAAGCCCCCACATCCCCAGCCTTGTGAGAGGTTACCAAAACTATGGTGGCTGGTAAAGAATTTAGGTACAGCACTGCCATTTTCAGAACAGAAATTAAAAGACCAAAGAGCAGTTGAGCATCAGTGAAATATCTGGAAGTCTCTAGTACAGCCTACAGGGGGCCGTTGCATCTCCTTGGCCTTTCCAAGCCTTTCTTTCCTATCCTGGTAGATATTGCTGACCTCTAAGCTCTTTCCCAAGTCAGTTCTAGGCAATCTCATGGTCAAGGAGACAATTTCTGAGGCGGGAGGGGTATGGGTGAGCCTCAAAGCAGGGCACCCCAAGGGTTGCCAGGTAGACGACCATGCCAGGTCTACCCCACTGTTCATGGAGCCAGACATGTCTGTCCCTGAGGAGCCTATGGCATCTATTCATTTTCCTTCCTGGGTCTGCCAGGGCCTTGATATGAGGGGGAAGGAGTGCAGAGCACAGAAACAAGGGGAGATGAAAGCTCTTCTGGGAAAGGCAACTGTGACAAATTGAAAAGGTGGAGGAAATCCTTGCACAGACAAGAGAGGGAAGAGCAGACTGGGAGCCAGAAAGCAAAAGAGGCCTGTGTCTGTAGCCTCTGGACCACAGAGCACCAAGATTTGTTTTCTATAAAAAGAGATATGTTATTTTTTCCCCCCTTCTTGGCAAATAATGACAAAGAAGAATGGTTGCGGAGTTTGCTGAAATGGAATCGTCTGTGGGGGTTTTCTGAGTGAATGAAATGTGCTCTCAGATATCTTATCATGTTCCCCACCAGCTTGTTTTCATTTCAAATTGCCTACAACAGGTGCCTGAGTCTGGGCAAAGTATAATATCGTACCTTGCAACAGCTGTGCGTAGAACACACATAGAAATAGTAAAGAAAGGTTGCACAATGTGACTGGTCTCATATGGCTCAGGGCAGCTTTAGAATTTAAAACATTTCCTTGTCCTCAAGTTAAATTGGGCCCCCGTGATATGTGTTCTGTAACTTAATATGAAAGGCTGATGATGGATGGGGTGATACCATGGCCACCGAAGTTGGTGGTGGGCACCTGCAGGGAACACGTGTACCCTGAGTGGACAGAGTTCTGCAAATACAGCCCTCCCCGAAATGGTCCCTTCTCCTAGTGCAGTGTTCCCCCACCCCCCAGTATGTGCAAGCAGGCTCTCCCCATACATTGGAAAGACTCAAAGTGGTTTAATGCAGATACCAGCCACACGTAAAGCACTTCTCCAGCAGCAGCCCAAATGGAAGAAACTGCAGTCTACAAAAATGGTCAGCACTCTCATTCCTCTATTTTTCCACTGCTCAAGAAAGCATATGTGAATGCAAGAGAGTGACAGCAGTGCCATTAAGTTGGTCCTAATTTGGTAGGAAAATGTAATCTGTACATTTCAGTTCTTCATTTGTAACAGACCTATTGAGGCATCACCTGCAGTTGACAATGATCTGTCTGTGTGAACCAGTTCTGCAGCGTAGAACTGCTGGTTAAGAGCTACTTTCTTAATTTAGTAAAATATGCCAGAACAACATAGGACATTGTCTATGTTTTCTTCAGGTATTTTTCTGCATGGAGTTTGAAATGGAACAGAATCCTCTCAGCGGGCAGAAGACTAACCATAGGCAGGACTCTGAGTTGCAAGCAACAGAATCAGATTCTGGCTGCTTTAAGCAGAAAAACAGTGTACTAAAAGGGATAACATTTAGCCCACAGAGTTGCTGAAGCTTTGTAGAGCATGCACATTTGGAACATCATCCAAAAGGAGCCGCAGAGCTTGCCTGGTGAGGGTTCCAGGCTGCAGTGCTGCCTGTGAGGCCTAGATGCTATGTCTGTCCCTCCCCTCATGCCACCAGCATGGGCTCTGTGGCCTAGAAGCTCCATTTTTCTGCAAACCCTGCTACTCCCAGAGGGCATAGATGTCTTGTGGTCCTTGGGCCCATGAGGCAGCCCCAGATGGCTGACCAAGTGGAGGGCACGCTCTGGAATCCTCGAGAGTACTTTAGAATAGAAGCATTATGAGGAAAATCGGTGGGTAATCCTCATTCTGACATTTTGCTAAATTGTGGACCGATCCACCATGTTTCTTATTCACATCTCTGTCCCCAGGCCCTAGCATAATACCTGGAACTTAGAAAGGGCTCAATAAGCATTTGTTGAAATGAATTAAAATTGAATTTTAAATTTAGAAGCACCCTTTCCAAGGGCAGACTGCCAGTCACTGTTGCAAATTAGTTCTAGTAAATCAAAGTAAATTAGAAATGCAATCAAAAATAGACTCCCTAAGTCGTGTGGTTATATCTACCACAGCAATTACCCTTAGACCTGTGGGTTAGTGGTTTGTTTGTTCTTAAGCTCAGTGACATTGTTGCCTTTTCCAGTAATAACCGTGTATGCGTGTTTATATGTTTGTGCGTGTGCCCATGTGTGTCCATCCATGGGAGCATGTGGACTAAAGATTAATTTTTAATCAAGAAATAAAACTAATATTAGTTTAGAGATCAGAGAATTTCCAGAGTATTTGCTTTTGTGTTGTGAGTCTCCTGTCTTTAATGGGGAAGAGGGGAAGGAAGGAGATCTTTTTCTCTGGGGGCAAAAATATTGTTTTTGTTGTTGTTTTTTTCCCTCAAAGGTCTATTTGCAGTGGGTGGACCATTATGTCAATGAAATATGCACATCATATTCCTAGTGAATACTCCAGATATTTTACCTGTTCATTTCTTCCTGGTCATTTGCAGAATTTCCAAGTTCAAGACTGGAGAGTAGAGAGCATTGTGGAAGGTCATTTTTTCAGCTGGTTCAGCAAGATGGTTACTCAACACACAATTACACAATTAGTGTTAGAGCTTTGCTGTAAGACTGCAGTAGTATACATGCCAAAAAAAGTTTTAATTGATTTTACATGCCATACATTTTTATGTCTTTAATTCAGAAAAATGACTGTTAAGGTTTAAAAGTTCAAAACTTCGAAGTCATCAGGTTTGGAGAACACTTTTCCTGAGCTGGGTTGTTCATCTTCTCCTGACCTCCATCTCTGGAGCTCCTAGTTCTTCTGCCTTCAGACTCTGGACCCACCCAACAGCCTCTCAACCCACCCCCAGCCTGGTTCTCAGGTCTTCACTTATACCACCAGCCCCTGGTTATACCACCAACTTCTCTGGTTCTCCAGTTTGCAGATAGTATGTTGTAGGATTTCTCAGCCTCCATAATTGCATGAACCAATTCCCATATAATATTGGTTCTGTGTCTTTGGAGAACCCTGGCTAATATAAATTTTGGTGCTTAAAAATCATCATGAGCCGGGCTCGGTGGCTCAGCCTGTAATCCC
>CAUYQG010011774.1:0-23280 GCA_963574415.1 Tarsius wallacei
CGGGTTCGAGACCCGCCTGGGCAGGCGAAACCTCATCTCTACAATAAATCAAAAAATCAGCCGGGCGTGGTAGCGCGCGCCTGTAGTTCCAGCTACTTGGAAGGCTGAGGTGGAAGGATCGCCGGAGCCCAGCAAGTCGAGGCTACAGTGGCCGGAAGCGGCCACTGCACTCCAGTCTGGGCGACGGAGTGAGATGCCAACTCAAAAAAAAAAAATAAATAAAAAATAAAAAAATACCACAGTAAATAAACACACAAACAAAAATAATCCAATTAGAAAATGGGCAAAATAAATAAATAAACATTTCACCAAAGATGATATACAGTTAGGACATAGGCACTTGAAAAGATGCTCAATATCATTAGCCATTGAGGAACTGTAAATTGAATTTGCAATGCAATATCACTAAACTCCAATTAGAATGGCTAACATAAAAAATATTGGTGAGGGTGTGGAGAAACTGGATTATTCAGCATCCCTGGTGAAAATGTAAAATGGTATGGCCACTCTTGGAAATAATCTGGCCATTTTTCTTTTTGGGGGACAGTTAAGTTATAAATATACTTATCACAAAAAGCAGCAATTTTACTCGAGTATTTATTCCTGAGATATAACAACTTTTGCTCATGCTAAAATCTGAACACAACTTTTCATAAGAACTTTATTCACAATAACTCTAAAATGAACACAAACCAAATGTCCTTCAACTAGTGAGTGATTAAACTCATTTTGAATTATCCAAACTATTGAATACTCATCAACAATAAAAAGGAATGACATGTTGATATGTGCCACAACTTGAATAGACCGCATGGAAAATAAAAAATCTTCTTGGAAACAAAATAATAAAAGAGATGGAAAACATTTGAATGGCTGCCCTGCTTAGGTTTGACAAAGTTGCATAAAACTACACACACACATACACAAATAAGTGCATACATAACTGTTGAATTGTACAAATGTGAATTTCAAGATGTTCTATACTTATGCAAGATTCTATCTTTGGGGAGGATGAAGAGTATATGGAACCTCCCTGTACTTTTAAAAAACTTTCTGTTTCAAAATTAAAGAGTGAAGGAAATGTATTACATGTGTCCAGAGTTTACTCAAGAACTCAAGCAAGTTTAAAAAAGCTAGTGGATTATGTGAAATGTAATTGTATTGAAGTGGCCAGGAGTGCTTTTCTTCATAACACCTATGCCTAAACAATGAATCACTTTTACCATACTATCATTACACATGATTGAATGGTTGACCTGTTTTATAAGCATATGAGAGGTACATTTAACAAATTAAAGTAAGTACAGTTACATATGTGAAATCAAAGGTTACATTAGCCATAGTCTTCATATTGTATTCTCTCAGGTTGTTTCTTCTCTGGGCACAAAACAGAACAGAACACTGATTGTATTTTTTAACATCCCTCCCTCAAGATACTACAAAATGGGTTTTTAAAGATCTAGTATTTACAGCTGGGTCTTGCAAAAAAAAAAAAAAAAAGAAAAAAAGAAAATAAGTTTTGAGATATGTATATATTTTTCTTTTTCAAGACTGTATAACTGAAATCCATCTGAGATTGAATAGGGTTCATTTTCCCATTCCTGCTTCTAGACATAACCTTTCACATAGATGCATACATGCATGGTATTGTTCTCTTCTTTTTTTTTTTTTTTTTTTTTTTGTGTGTTGGAGTCTCACTCTGTTGACCAGATTGGAGTGCAGTGGCTGCTCCTGGCCACCACAGCCTCGACCTGCTGGGCTCCTGCGATCCTTCTGCCTCAGTCTTCTGAGTAGCCGGAATTACAGGCACGTGCTACCATGCCCGGCTGATTTTTTGATTTATCGTAGAGATGAGGTCTCGCCAAGTTGCTCAGGCGGGTCTCGAACCCGCGGGCTCAGGCAATCCACTCAACTCAGCCTCCCAAAGCGCGGGATTACAGGCTGAGTCACCAAGCCTGGCTAGTGGTCTCTTCTTTTAAAGAGCTTAACAATATAAGCTGTACCCTCAGACCTGTACCCTCAGAGCTCAGACCTGCTCATTTGGAACACTGTGTAAGTTTGGGGTTGAAATAATATTTCTCTCAATTTAAAAAAAAAGTATAAACAAATCAACTTATTATTATTATTTAGAATCTAGTCTGGGAATAAAATATTCAAACTGAGTATGCTTTTCTTTTTATGATTGAACCCTTGTTTTAATTTTGCTGGAAAGTACAAAAAATATTTACCATTCTGGTTAAACATGAATTCATTGACATTTCTTAATAGTATTATGATTGCAATTTATCTGATCAATTTTATTCTACCAACTGCCGCCCCCCAAAAAAGAATCCAGGGTTTTTAATATTTTAAAAAGTAACCATTAAGATATTTCTCTCTCGTAATATGTGGAAAATATTAACTGAAATAGTGAAAATATTTTGAGACCCATTTTTTAAAGCAATTATTTCCATTAATTACTATCTGGAATTTAAGTTACTTGATGAAAGATGATATCAAGAAACAATTGAGAATCCTACCACAAATATCTATTGAAAATAACAGATATTTGACATTTAATATGTTGCTACATTGCATATACATAGTAATAGACATAAATAAAATATGAATTTTAATTATAAAGCTTTAAAGTGTCAAAAGTCTGTCAGTCCACAGCAATTATTTTTAAAACAACGCTTCTGTATTCAAATCTTATCTCTATAAACTAAATAAAATGAACAGGATACTTATAGTTTGGATTAGATTATTCTTTGCTATGGTTCAATGACAGTGATTAGTTATTTTAAGAATGAATCTTTACAACAAAAATTTAAAAATATATAAAAAAAGAATGAATCAGTTTATCTCAAACTTTTGTGGACCAACTATGTTTGATTAGATCTGGGGTGAATAGCCTTCAGCTTCAGTATCTGATCCACTCAATTTGCTATGATAGCATTGAGTACAGATTTGAGAAGAAATCCAAGGTTCAGTGGAAAAACTAGAAACATCTTGCAATTGTGTGAGACCCAGAGTATCATGGCACAGCAGCTAAGTATTTTCTTTTTAAATTCTATGAAGATAAATTAGTGGGTATAAACTTCACTTTATAACTATACTTAAAGTTGAAATCACATAACTGGAACAAGTACAACATCCTCTAAAAGATTGTTAGCCACAAGCCATAGTTTCTGTATTTTCTCTACTACTTCTCCACCTTAACAATTATATGCATCAGTAATTGTCTCTATGTATTTGAAAGGAAGCTTTTTTTTTTACTTTCAACATTATCTTCAAGAATGTAGAAAGAGCTAGGCAACAGTTCATCCAACACAGATTTGCTTATGTAGTGCCTGAGAAACCTAAACACAGTAAGTGGGGTTCTGATATCATAAAACTGAGTTAATTATGACACTTTATTGTATAAAGTATAGAACACTGGGATTAATAAGTACATCTCTTTTGGAAGTATTCAAATCATTGCATTTAAAGAAAATCTGGACATGTTGCATAAGAATACCCATTTGCATTATCGGAGACCTAAACCATGGTGGTGGGGAAGAGGAAAGGTGCCAGCTGTTTGTTATCATTATCCTATTTTGCTTTCATATTCTCACCATTCAGAGACATACAGATGGCTATAAATATTTAGGAATCTGAAGAAATTTCAAAGTTATCAAATCTGTTACAGTCTAAATACAAAATTACCAAGTCACGAATTCTCAACTCACTTACTTGAATGTCTAAAGTCATAGAAGCCAAAACCAGTATTATACCTGAAAGGATTCTTCGTTGTTTTCCTGTGTGATCATCTTGACTATACTTTTTTCCAATTTCAAGTTTCATCAGAGGCTGAAATGTAATCTAATAATTCTACCTCCTAGACTCTGGTTAACTGATCCTTTTCTGTCTCCGCTGCTCTGCTGCCAATCTGAGGTCAAAGCCATAAGACACACAAATCCACACTGGACCAGTACATTACATGGCTTTCTTCAAAATACTCTTCATGCATTACTAGCACGTAAAATCTATTTGTTTTATTTCATAGAATAAGTAAGCATATTAATATACTTAGCAATAAATGTATTTTGCTGAAGTAACTTGTGAAGTTATATTTCGCTGCATTTTTAAGTTGTCAGCACCTTTATGACACACAGAACTGGCTACTACACAGCAAAGTTAGAGATATCATAGCATTTGTTGTATTTTCAGAGTCCTTACAGATATGACAGGTATTGAAAAAATCGATATAGCAAAATGAAGATCCATCACAATAGTGAAATGTAATTATACGGTTGTTCAATGACTTAAAACGAGAGGCTCTAAGTCAATAAACAAATACATTCATAGAAACCTCACCATCTATATTGAATCTCAATGATCTATTTTATCCATTTCACTCATCTGACAGGGAAATAAGATTGGCAAACACATATTTACCTATGTTATTATGCGGAGCAATTTCTTGGATTGTATTTTAAAAGATTTAACTTCTAAAAATGTTTGATATAAGCTACTGTGCTAAAAATAGTTATTTTTGGGTTCCAAGGCAGAAAGACATGCACAGTAGTCACAGAGCACATTGAAAGAACATACAATCTCAGCTGGATCCTAAAGTCTAGGATATCTATGATGAAAAACATATTCACAACTAACCATAAACCATACAGGATGAGGGTATGGTTAAATATAGCAAACCTATGCAAGGTCTGTGTACAGAATCAATATTGGGTATGTTAAAAACAAAGAATAAATGAGTTTAGTACTCACAAAAGACTCATTAATCAATGAACTGGAGTACTCAGCCTAATTTTAGGAAAAGAAAAAAAAATGGCTAAAAAGTGTATTAAATTGATATTTTGGTTTAGTTTTGCAGATGCATGCACTACTATTGCAAATAAGAGAAGCAACAATTAAGATTTGAGTGCTAAAAAGCATATTCAATATGAAAATCGAAAAAAGTAGACACTGAATTTTTTATTGAGTAGTGTAGAATACACCAAATTAGGTTGATATATTCGGAAAATCAGCCCATCAAAATTGCAGATAAAACTTTTTAGAGATTTATATTAACATATCTTTAATCATAAATATGTTGGAGCATCAAAAATTGCCAGTTTTTAAAGAAAATATATAGATGAAAAGAGATTACAATGATCAGTCTGAACAAACGTCAAAAAAGCAAATAGAAAAAAACATAGTCAATGTAGACCCCCTGTACATATTTTCAAATTTTCATATATTCACATAAGCATACACACATTCAAAATTATATCAACCAAAATAAGAAGCATCTTTTAGGGAAAGTGATACATCCTCTACTTTCTTACAGCTGAATATTTATAATGTGAGGTAAAATATGTATGATTTTTATCTATCTTTTTATTCTGCTTGACCGCTGTTTTGTTTTTTTTTAAGTTAACCGTTGGTTCAGCATAACAGTAAAACCAAATAAAGACACTTTGCACTAATCAAACAAGGGTAAATTATTTAATGGAGTAGAAGAGGGTATGGTACAGCAGTGAGGGCAAATAGCATAATGGTCAGTGTGTTCTTCAAGAGCACTGTTGCCAATGACATGAGACAGTGATGTCACATCACACTCTTTTGGAAGTTTAAACATTCTCCATAACGATAGACCCACAGAATTTGGGGCAATGTAGAACTTCACATGTGCCTATGCCTTATCTGATACTCTCAGTCTTTCCAAACACACACAAACTGGAGCAAATATACTCCAGAATTTAGAGTTGAAAGGTCATGAGTCAGTTACTTAGGGGTGCTAAGGTCATGCTAAAAGGATCTTAGCATAATATAGAGACTGCTTTACGTGTCCTTCTCCCCTTTTACATACTTATATTTTAGATTTATTCATTCAGTCAATATTACTTGGTGCCTATTAAGTTCCTGGTGTGTGGTAGGTACTAAGGACCTGGCCCCTGGCCTCAGGAAGCTTACACTGCAAATTTGAAGCTAACAGATGACAGCTTGTAGGTAACTTGCATTTCATTTTTTAAATATTTATTTATTTTTTTAGTTGTATTCTCACTCTGTCTGAAGTGCAGTGACATACCCTTGACCATGCCCATGTCAGAGGTCTTGCCAAGTTGCCCAGGCTGATCTCGAAACCACAGGCTCAGGCAATCCACTTGCCTCAGGCTCCCAAAGTGCTAGGATTACATGCTGAGCCAGTGAGTCAGGCCCATTTTTTCTTTCTTTTGAGTTGGAATCTCACTCTGTTGGCCAGGCTGGAGTGTAGTGGTATACTCACAGACACTGCAGCCTAGACCTGCGGGCTCAGGTGATCCTTTCACCTTAGGCTACCAAGTAGCTGGAACTACAGGCCTGTGCTACCATGCCTGGCTAGTTTTTTGATTTATCATAGAGTAGAGGTTTTGCCCACTTACCCAGGCTGGTCCTGAACCAGGCAATCTTCTCACCTTGACCTCCCAAAGTTCTGGGATTACAGGCTTCAGCCACCACGCCCGGACCTTTCGTTTCTAATGCAATAAAAAAGCAGCAGTGACAAGATTTCTGTGTAATATTCCATATACCTGCTATATTTTTAAGTGAAGCACATTTGTCATTCGATATCATGGAGTTTTGTAACATTAACAGATATGATAAATATTGATGTAGAGTATCATACCCAACTTTATTCTTTGACTGTTCATGGGTGTTAATCCTTCTCAGACATTTTCACACTTCAACTCTTCTTGTTTTCAGTTCTCATACATACTTCATACAAGAATCTGTAGAGCAGAGAACTGCGAACTCAGCATACCTTAGTAAAATCCCCAGCAGTAAAGGTAGATATAAATCTATCTGATTTATTTATCAAATTTATGTCTTCATAAGCTATCTAGAATTAGTTTTATCGCCTCTTTTAAGTAGGTTATAATAATTTCCGTCCAAATAGGTGTTAGGGATATTTTTGGGAAAAAATATTTTCCTCAGTTTGGTAAAGGGCTGTAAAGTCCCTTTTTATATTTCTTATGCAATAGAATTTAATACCATTGACCCCTTGCCCTTTGTATCGAGCATTTTAAGGAGATATTAACACTAGAGAATCTGTGTTTTATTTGACCAAGCATGAAGAAGAGAATCATTGAGAATCATGTGTATGTGTATGTTTCTTACACACATGAGTGTATGACGCAGATAAATCTATACAAATATATATGGATATACATATACATATTCATGTATGTATATAATTTACACATATATAATTTATATTATAAATATAATTGTACCTGTAATCCACATTCTATATTATCAGTAATATATTATATATAAATAAAAGAGGAATAACTTATCTATTAGTTATATATGTTTTCTTTGTCTGTGTTAGGTGCATGTGAGTGTATTTTAAAATGCCTTAATCTTTGCATAATCTAAGTTTTAAATTAAAATGTACATTGCAGCTACGTAGGATTAAGTGTTTCTGTTGGATATATGGAGCTTTTTTAGTTATCATTTATCACTTGGATATAAAAATGTGGCTTTACGTAGAAAGAAATTGTCAGCAAACTCAAATAATCTAGTATTTGCTTTTGAGCTAAAAACATGCCTTCAATTTATTTAAAAGGAACATTGGCCTTTCTCTATGAATTTGAGAGGAATTTCACCCATTTTCTTTCTCTTTTTCCATGATCTGTTGATTATGATCTGATGTACAACAGTGTACTATTGATTTTCAGAGTTAAAGGATTCTTCTGAGAAAATAAAATCAGCATTTTTACTAAATGGCTATTTTCTAGTAAAATATAGTCTGTAGATAACTGAAAAAGGGAATATTTTTTATCCATGATTTTGATGCCAAACATCTTATTGATGATTCTATTTTAACACAAATCCTCATAGATACAGCTGACCCTTAAATAAGTTTTATTCTTTTCTTTCTGGGCACACAACAGACTATTTTTCTCACCTCCTTTGTATTTAGAAATGGCCATATGATGATTGGTCTTAACATCACATTACCCATGTGGGCTCTTTCATTGTCTTTTCCCTTCAGCTGACTGGACAGTGACATCCAGGGTGAATGAAGCCACATGTTGACAATGGCAGAACTTCAGGCACCCTAAATTGCTGAATGACTGGAATGGAACAACACCTTCAACTATTGGCCTAGCCCATGTTTGACTGCTCAATAACTAAAAAAACAAACAAATTTTATTCTATCCAGCTTAGAAATGTTGGGTCTTATTTCTAATACCATATGTAGAAACTCAATAGTACACCACTTCATCTGTCAAAAATAAATTTGAAAAGTGAGAAGACAAAATCTCCTAAGTAATAGGCCTAAGACATATGACATGCTGTGACATCTGTAAACTTATAAGCTGTATTGCAAGCTGCCTCAGGCCAGGGGCCAGGTCTTTGTGTCCTTAGTACCTATATACACAAGGGACTTGACAGGTAAGCAATTTTACTGGATGAATAGATCTGAAAGATAAATGTGCAAAAGAGGGGAAGATCATATAAAGCAGTCTCTGTATCTTCATGACCCTAGCATTCCCAGGTAACTGACTCATGTCTTTTCTACTCTAAATTCTGGAGTATACTTGATTCAGTTTGTGTGAGTTTGAAAAGACTGAGAGCATCAGATGAGACATGAGCACACATGTGATGATCAGCATTATACCATATTCTGTGGTTCTATCATTATGGAGAATGTTTAAACTTCTAAAGGAGTATGATGTGACATCACTTTCTCATGGCATTGGCAACAGTGCTCTTGAAGAATGTTGAAGAACATTCTGCTATGTGTCATCACTGCCTTACCTTCCTCTGTACCAGGAAATAAATTAACTCTCATTTAATTAGCACAACAGTCTCTGTATCTGTTTTTTCTGTTATTCTGAACCAATGGTTGTTATTATTATTATTTATTCTTGAGTCAGTTTTGGCTTCTGTGTTTTTCTAGGAATATGTCCATTTCATCCAAATCATTTAATTTATTGGTGTATAATTGTTCATAGTATTCATTTAAAATTTTTGTTTTATTTATTTTTCTATTTTTTATTTTATTTTATTTTTTAAAGCAGGATTTATTGAGAAGACAGCAAAGCTCCCACAGTTGGAGGGGACCCGAAGGGGTGACCCTCTATTTTTTATTTTAAAGATGTGGGATACAATTTAGGGTTAGGTACATAAATGATCATTGTACAGGTGAAGTTTGGAATTTCTGCTATTCCTCACTTCATCTGGTTTTGGATCAGGTACCCTTAAGAACGTTATGTGCAATCCTCCCCACCCCTGAAAGTGATCCACTACTGCCAATCTCTTTCATGTGGTAGTATGATAAATTTTTAGGATCCACTTATGAGGGAGACCATTTGGTACTCAGCTCTTTGTTTCTGTGACAGATCACTGAGTATGATAGACTCTAAATCCACCCAAGTTGCTGTGAAGTCCATATGTTTGTCCTTCTTCATGGGTGAATAATATTGCATCATGTATATGTACTACATTTTTTTATCCAGTCCACTTTTGATGGGCAGCATGGTTGGTTCCATGTTTTTGCTAGTGTAAATAGTGCTGCAATAAGATGTGATCTTTTTTGTAGAATGATTTGAGCTCCTCTGGGCATATTCCCAGAAGGGGAATTGCTGGGTTGTATGGAAGGTCAATATTGAGTTCTTTGAGAAATCGTCAGACTGTTTTTCACAGAGGTTTTACAAGTTTGCCTCCCACCAACAGTGTAGAAGTGTTCCCTTTTCTAAACAAGACCCCTACCTATCACTATACAAAAAAATTAACTTTAAATGGAACAAAGATCTAAACATAAAACCTCAGACTATAAGAACCTTAGAAAACGCAGAAGATGCTCTTACAGAAATTGGAATAGACAATCAATTCCTGGGAAAAACCCCAATAGCACATGCCATAAGAGATAAGGTTGACAAATGGGACCTCATCAAACTGAAAAGCTTCTGAAAAACAAAAGACGCCATCAAAAGAGTGGAGACTCAGCCCACAGAATGGAAAAAAAAAAATATTTGCCAACTTCATATCTTACAAGACCTAAAATTCAGGATCTACAAGGAACACAAACATGCAAAAAAAAAAAAAAAAGTTAGCAAAAATGTTAGTAAGAGAAATGAATAGACACCTCTCATAAGAAGACATACAAGTGGCCAACATATACAGAAAAAATGTTCAGCCTCACCAATCATCAAAGAAATGCAAATCAAAACACATTGAGATACCACCTAACTCAAGTCTGGATGGCCATCATTAGTAACTTATTATTTTTAATACAGTGGTCATGCAGAAGAAAAATAGAATTTATGGATAAAATGGAGCAATGAAGAGAAGGCAAAGAAGGAGAGAAGAGTGAATGAAGGAAAAAGTTGAAGAGAAGAAGGGCAGAAAGAAACTCCTACAATCAGGATATCTATTTCCTGAGTTAATATTTACATATCTCATCTATACTGTGTGCAAGTCTCTAAATTTGTGCATATTTGTAGATGCATATGTATGAAATATTTAACTATGAAAGATTTTTCTTTATATAAATTTTTTCTCTAAAATATCATTAAATGTAAACTTAAGTTATATTCACATATATTTAAAGGAGACTTAAAAATGCAAATAAAAAGTTTTTGTAATATCAAAGTAGGTTTTTTTCCCTACACATGATATAAATATAGTGTAGTTATACTGTATTTAAAATTTGTATTTAATTATTTTCTAACTTGTTAAACATTTTCCATGTGGTACAATAGGAAAATGTATTTTGTGATTTGTGATTGTAATACTTTAACATTGATTTAGCCATGTTGAATCTCTCAACCATTTGAATTATTTCTAATGTTTTGCTGTTATAAATAGAGGTGGCATCAGTATGTATTTTCAATATTTAGTATTATGTCGTGAACACGAATTCAGAGAAGTGGCAGGGACAAGCAAAAGGATTTACAGTCATGCAACACTTAATGATAGAAAGATATCTGATAAATGAGTCCTTTGGTGATTTCACCCTTGTGCAAATATCACAGAGTGAACTTATACAAAATGAGATGTTATAACCTACTACCCATCTATGCTGTGTAGTATAATCTATTGCTCTTGGGCTACACATATGTTCAGCATGTTTCTATATTGAATACTGGGCTGTCTCTCCACTCTCTTGATGGTTTCTTTTGTTTTGCAGAAGCTTTTCAGTTTGATGAGGTCTCATTTGTCAACCTTATCTCTTATTGAATGGGCTATTGGGGTTTTGCCCAGGAATTGGTTGCCTATTCCAATTTCTGTGAGTGTCTTCTGCATTTTCTAAGATTCTTATAGTTTGAAGTTTTATGTTTAGGTCTTTGATCCATTTAAATAACTGCAATACAATGGTGTTTGTGTATCTAAACATAGAAAAGGTACTGTAAGAATACAATATAAAAGATGAAAATTGGTACACCAGTACAAGACATTTACTATGAATGGAGCTTTCAGTACTGAAACTGGTTTGGGTGAGTGAGTGAGTGAATGAGTGATTAATGAATGTGCAGGTCTAGAACATCACTGTATACTACTGTAGACTTTATCATCACTGTATACTTAGACTACACTGAATTTATTTAAAATATATTTTCTTCAATAGTAAATTTACCTTAGCTTGCTGTAACTTTTTTACTTTATCAACTTTCAATTTTTTAACTTTTGACTCTTCAAATAACACTTTGCTTAAAAAAATACATTGTACAGCTACAAAACAATATTTTCTTTCTTTATGTAATCTACAAGCTTTTTTCTAATCTTAAATGTTTTCAGTTTTAGTTTTTTACTTCTCATTTAATTTTTTATTAAAAACTAAGACATAAATAGACACATTAGCTTGCGCCTATACAGGGTCAGGTTCATCAATCTCACTGTCTTTCGCCTCCGCATCTTTCCCACTGGAAGTTCTTCAGGGGCAATAACACACCTGGAGCTGTCAACTCCTCTGAAAAAAGCACCTTCTTCTAGAATACCTCCCGAAGGACCTGCCTCAGATTGTTTTACAGTTAACTTTAAAAGTACATAATTAGAGGGAGTGCACCTAAAGTAACAAATCAAAAGCACATTGAGATACCACCTAATCCCAGTAAGAAGGGCCATCATTAGTGAAACAAACCACAACAGATGCTGGCGAGGATGCAGAGAAAAGTGAATTCTTCTACATGGCTGGTGGGAAAGCAAACTAGTTCAACCTCTATGGAAAATAGTGTGGCGATTCCTAAAAGATCTAAGTATCAACCTTCCATGTGATCCAGCAATCCCCCTACTGGGAATATACCCAGAGAAAATCAAATCATCCTACAAAAAAGATCCTGCACAAGTGTGTTTATTGCATCATTATTCACAATAGCAAAAAGATGCAACCAACCGTGTTGCCCATTGAAACTGGACAGGATAAAAACTGTCATACATATACACAATGGAATATTACACAGTCATGAAGAAGGACAGACATATGGACTTTGCAGCAACTTGCATGGACTTAGAGTCTATCATACTCAGTGATCTAACACAGAAACAAAGATCAGAGTACCATATGTTCTCACTCATAAGTGGCCCCTGAACATTTACCATAATGCTATGAGAAAGAGATTGGCAGTAGTGGGATACTGAAGGGGTCGGGTGGGAGACACATCAACAAGGATACCAGACCTCAAACCAGGCAAAATGGGGAAGAAAGGGAGGCCCAAACTTTACCTGTATGATGTTTACTTGTATACCGAATCCTGAATTGTACCCCACATCTTTAAAATAGAATATAAAAAAGAAAGAAAAGCATATCATTGTGAATGCATAAACCAGTAACATAGCCTTTTATTATCATCTTCACCTATTATATATTGTATATAATTGTATATGCTATACTTTTGTATGACTGCAGCAAAGCAAGTTTATAGGTTCACACAAACATTACGGTATACACTAGTAATTTGTTTAATTATGACATTATGATGCCTATTACATCACTAAGTTATGAGTTTTTCAACTACATTTTAATCTTATTAGATGGATCATTGTCATATATGTGGCTCATTCTTGACTGACGTGTCCTTATCTGATGCATGACTATACACATTTTATTATTCAGTATCAGTTGTGAAATTGCCTTCAGAAAGCTAAAGTCAACTTAGAGTGCCACTCACAAAATAAGAGTGTGTCCACTTCAGCACAATTTCACCAGCATTGGGTTTTCCATCTGTTTCAAATTTAAAATTGATGAAACAAAAGTATATTTGGATGAATTTAGTTAGTATAACTACATGTAAGCTAGTATTCATAGTGATTATATTTGGGGGGATTTTTTTGTCTGTTGCTTACACCTTTTGTGATCCTTTTGACAGATTCTTTTATTTTGTATTGTCATTATTATTATTATTATTATTTTATTATCACTTAAAATTTGGGGGTACAAGAGAGGTTTTACTTCATAAGAAAGTTGCTTGCAGGTGAACTTTGGGTTTCTAGCTGGCCCTTTCTTCCCCTGATAGTGGACCAGGTACCCAATGTGTTGCCATGTGTCCCCTCCCCTCTTCCCTCTCTCCCTCCAGCAGTGTTTTGACAGATTACTTATACAATAATGTTATTTTATAATTTTGAAGAAAGCTCACAATACTTTCCAAGCTTTTATTATTGTAACGTAATAAAATTGTTGATCTTTCATTTAGATTGAAGTAAATATTGTATTAACTATTTTAGCTTATTTTATTCTTCAGTTTAATGTTGTTTTCAAACAAAACTATTTTTTCCTTTACAAAAGTTTTAATGAAAATCTGTACGTTTATATTAATCTTATTTCTTATAGATATCATAAGTATTATGTTATAGTATCTTATGATTTTCTGTGATATCACTTTTTATAAGCGATTCCCAGTGAACTATTATTTTGTTTAAAGAAATACAATTTTAAATAACATCTTCAATATTCAATATTACCACAATTTCTAGTAAGATCTCTCCTTTATTCTTGAGTGAGAAGTCTTCCAGACTGTATGATAAATGCTTACCTGTAAAGTTAATTATTTTTTATCTTTATTGGTCTCTCTTATCTTACATGAATGTCATATTTGTTTCTAAAGATGGAAACACATATTTGCAAGTAATATTTACCATCTACAAACAATAAATTAAATTGAAGAGATAAGACAATATAGGTTAGTGTTAAATTCATGTTATGAAATGCATTTCAAAAAGGAAAAAAATATCAAAAATGTATTTCCTTTTACATTAAACATATATTTTGGTATATCTTAAATTTTAGGTTAGATAGCATCATCCTATATTTTCCAGGAAAATCAGAGAAAGATTCTGTGAAATGCTATGGTATCAGAGAATATTATTTAAAGTATTCATTATACCTAATCCATTAAAAATGACACGACTTCCCATCTAATTCTCCAAGGCAGGATAGATATTATTGAGCTTGGTCTCCTTTCTCTTATGACTCACTGACACTATGAAATGCAAAAATAATTTGTATTTTTCTTTGGATATTAGAGCTTTAAAATTGATTTTTTAATCTCTAGTATAAAATTAACCCAGAGTTATTGCTATCAAGGGATCTGAGAATAAAAATAAAATCAGAAATAACAACAAGACTTAATAAGCATAGTCTGAATATATAGGTCAATGTTTATGCATCCATTCTTTCACTGAGATCACACAGTTCTTCACATAAAATCATGATTTTACAGTACTTCCATGTATGAACATTTTTAAAAATTAGTGTGTCTCTTGAACTTCCATGTTATTTTTTCATACTTCATTTTATGCTTTTTAAAAAAATTCTTGAGAGGATGAAATTTCTTAAATAGTTTTTATTCCTATTCAATTTTTAACTTCAAGGTATTAAACTATTATGGTGTTGGAAGGTATAAAGATAAGACAAAACATAAAACATAATTTTCATATGTTTGTTAAGTATGCCATTTGATTCATTTCATTAAAACTAGAACAGGAAATATTATCAAAGGGAGGACATTCAGAAATATGTGTTGTAATCTGTACAGCCAATGAATTGTCAACCACTACACAAAATTGTTTATTCATGCAGACAAGTTGAAGACAATTTGAATAACTTTAAAGTATAATATGAAACTATGTATTTAGAACCTGAAAAAATATTCACTCTCTTTGAGTAATTCTATTATAGAAATTAAACTAAGAAAATAACAGAAGTATAAAAAGTATGCAAAATGACCATAAAAGTATTAGCAGGAGCAAAAATAAATAAATAAAGAGTCAAACGTGATGGATTATATAAATACATTTTAGATATATCCATTGAACATATAAAGGCATTGCATTATATTATATTATATCATATTGAAATATTTTGTACTATTGGAGCATCTAATTATGTATTACTTGTTGAAAAGGTGTTTTGAACTCATACATATGCAATATATAACATGATAAATTGTACACATACAGTGCATGTACTTGAAAGTATTTATAGAGAATATCTATGAGTAAGGGGATTGTAGCATATCTCTATTTTGTACTTTATACATTTAATATACCTGCATAGAGTGTACAGATCTTTCTACAATAGTTCTGTATCACATTATACAGAATAAAATAAAAATGAACAATGTAAGCATAACAATGCTATAAGCTACTAAATAAAATGCAAGTTTCAAACCTCTGGGAATTTACAATGAACAATAAGTCCTATGTAAATGTAAAAGTATGAAAGTCAGAGAGAAAATTAAGGGCTCACAAATCTGGATAAGAAAGGGAAGAGTGTATCACATGTTAATATTATATTAGTTATCCACATAACTGAATATTACCACTGGATAGTATAGACTTATTATTTTTTTCTCCTTAATCTACTTAAACCATGGAAACTAATATATTTGGAAACTCTTCATAGCAATTACAGGGTATAAAAGTAGCAAATTTACTGCATCAATAGAAAAAAATCCACATTTTAAAAATAAAGGTATTTTAGTTGTAAAAAGTTTACTGATAGGAATGAGTTCAAAGTCTGGCTTTTCTGGATAAGCTTTCTTTCCAACAGTATATTGAGAGTTATTATTTTCAATTGTCATATTATTCACATGTAATCAATAATGAAGAAATAGATGAAGGCAATTTTATTCAATTAACAATCCTGATGATGCTACTTTAAAGTCATTTAGAATGTTGCAATATTTTGAGAGTTCATCTTAAAATAAAACATAATAAATATGCTTAAATAACAAAAGGGTACAATTATACTGAATATGAATCATACTTAATGCTAAATATTAGTGGAAAGAAAGATGTACTAATACCAAATCAATTGAGCAGCATGTAATACACTTTTCTTAATACACATAAGGAAAATCTATAATAAAGGAACATGAGAATGAATGTTGTAAAACTTACTGTAACCTAAATGGGAGCAATTAAAGATACTGATGTGTTATTAGCATACAGAAATTTGTATCTACAAGGTATGTTAGTTAAAAAATAAAATAACTAAGCCGGGTTCGGTGGCTCAGCCTATAATCCCGCGCTTTGGGAGACTGAGGTGGGTGGATTGCCTGAGCCCGCGTGTTCGAGACCCGCCTGGGCAACTCATCTCTACCACAAATCAAAAAATCAGCCGGGCGTGGTAGCGCATGCTTGTAATTCTGGCTACTCGGAAGGCTGAGGCGGAAGGATCGCCGGAGCCCAGCAGGTCGAGGCTGCGGTGGCCGGGAGCGGCCACTTCACTCCAGTCTGGTCAACAAAGTGAGACTCCAACTCAAAAAAATGAAATAAAATAAAATAAAATAACTAGAAACAGATTAGAGGAGAAATGTTCAATATTATTTTAGACTTCTGACCTTAAAAAATCGTGGTGCTGCCAATGTTATTTATAAACACATGGAAGATTAATTCAATCATATAGAAGAGAAATGGTGATGGAACCCAAGTTTTCCTGAATACCTTCCTTATGCTTGACACTATGTTCTGTGGCAAAAACATAAAACTTTAATTAGTGTCCTACATATTGTATAGATAGAAAATTAAATAAGTTGTCCATGGTGATACAAATATTAATGTTACCAAGCTTCAGAAAAAGTTGGAACTGATTTTAAAGCTAATATTTATACAACATCCTGTTGGTCTCAGAAAACTAAAAGGAGGCATAAAACATAATTTCATCACATCATAAAGAACATCAATACTGTTTCGTCACAAAAGAGGATATCCTAAAGAGTTTATAAATTAATATCTTATCAGAGCAACATAAAACATTCAAAATTGCAGACTGCTGTATAGGTGATAAGTTTGAGGGAAAGAGAAGGAAAACTCAGTGAAGAATGTTCATTTATTGCTGAATACAAAATACCAGATAAGAGGTTAAAGGACAGAGCTAGGACCATGCAGTAATAAAATTACATGAGTGATAACCATGAAAGTTGATGAATTGAAAAGGGCAGTGAGAATAAATATATAAAGAAGCAAATGTTCAAAAGAGAACTGCTGGCAAACACCTACAGAGCCAGAGTAGCAAGAATAAGCATGACTTAAAAATAAAATAGACAAGAAGAAGTAAATCAACCAACGAATATATAATAATACATTTTAGTATATATTATAAACAGAACAAAAACACAATTATAAATACAAAAGTATTTTCCCCCAAATTACTGAAGCTGCCATAGTCCATTTATCATTATATTTGTAGTTCGTTAATAGTAAATATGCATATGGATACGCAAAACTAAATTTAGCAATGAGATAGGATGTCCTTCTGTTCCAAAATATGTTTTAAGCATTTTGTACTTTTGCATGACCATTTTTTCACTTAATATCAAAAGTAAAATTGAAAAATTGAGTTACAAAAAAAGGGTAAATTGGTATATTGCACAGGATAACAGCTAACTCATTATCTTAATGTTTTGAAAGCATTATTGCATAATATTTTCTTTTAAAGGCTATGTAGTGTTTTGGAAAAATAATGCCAACTGTAAAAGATCTAACTAAATAAAGAGTAAAATGCTAAGCTCTCTGGCACATGGTAATGCAAACCATGACAATATTTCTTAAAATTCTTAGCAGGAAATATAATTTTAATACATTATTTATACCACAAAATAATGTTTAAGCTTTTATATACATATTACCGTGAAAAAAAGATTATCTGCTCTGCCATACAAAACAAATTACTTTATATAATGATAAAAACAGTCCAAATTAGAGTTTTAGTGAAGATTAACTTGCTGACATAAATAGATGAGAAAAGCAACTTTTTATAAAAGCAGTTAAGAATATGTTCATAGAAATAGATTGATGCCATTTTACAGGAAAATAAAATACCTTATTAAAGTTCTTGCAGTGATCCCATATTGCTCTCTAACTGCTACAACATAAGCATCATTTTTAGATTTCTTTCTAAAATAAATATATGTTTAACCTAATAACTTAAAATAACAATCAAATTAAAGCAACACACTTATTTATGGAATGCAAGTATATCAGAAAAAGATAAAGTGAAATTTTGAACACTCAAATACATAATATAAGTAAACAGTTTGCTTGTTTTCAAGTGTATATCTTTTTTTTAAAGTTTTTATCACTACCTTCATATATATATATATATATATATATATACATATTTATTATAAAGATGTGGGGTACTATTGAGGGTTAGGTATACAGACATTGATTATGCAGGTATCCTTGTTGATGAGGTATGTCCCTCCCTCCCCGAGCAGTTTCCCTCAACTGCCAATCCCACCCTCCTTCCCCTGATAGATTCCCATTACTGCCAAATGCTTTCTTATAGTATTATAATTGTTCAAGGTCCGCTTATGAGTGAGAACATACGGTACTCTGTTCTTTGTTTCTGTGATAGATCACTGAGTATGATCGACTCCAAATCATCCAAGTTGCTGTGAAGTCCATAAATTTGTCCTTCTTTATGGCTGCATAATATTCCACTGTGTATATGTACCATGTTTTCTTTATCCAGTCCAGCTTCGATGGGCAACATGGTTGGTTCCATGTTTTTGCTATTGTGAATAGAGCTAGAACAATCATACGTGTGCAGGTATCTTTTTTGTAGAATGACTTGGGTTCTTCAAAGTATATTCCCAATAGGGGAATTTCTGGGTCATATGGAAGGTCAATTTCTAGTTCTTTCAGAAATTGCCACACTGTCTTCCAAAGAGGTTGCACTAGTTTGCATCCCCACCAGCAGTGTAGAAGCGTTCCTTTTTCTCCACATCCTTGCCAGCATCTGTTGTTGTTTGTTTCATTAATAATGGCCATTCTTACTGGTGTTAATGTGGTTTTGATTTGCATTTTTCTAATGAGTGAGACTGGGCACTTTTTCATGTGTCTGTTGGCTGCCTGTATATCTTCTTTTGAGAAGTGTCTATTCATGTCTTTTGCCCACTTTTTAAAGGGGCTGTTTGTTTCTTTCCTTTCAGCGCATTTGAGTTCCATGTAGATCCAGATGTTAGGCCTTTGTCAGATATACAGTTGACAAATATTTTTTCCCATTCTGTGGGCTGTCTCCCTGCTCTCTTGATGGTTTCTTTTGCTTTACAGAAGCTCGTTAATTTGATGAGGTCCTACTTGTCTGTCTTATTTCTTAAGGTATTGGTCATTAGGGTCCTGGATAGGAATTTGTTGCCAGTTCCAATTTCCATAAGGGTGTCTCCTGCGTTTTCTAAGATTCTTATAGTTTGAGGTTTTACATTTAGACCTTTGATCCATTTAGAGTTATTTTTTGTGTATGGTGATAGGTAGGGGTCCTGTTTCAGTCTTCTGCATGTGGTCAGTCAGTTTTCCCAGCACCATTTACTGAATAGGTTTTCCTCTCTCCAGTAGTTTTTGTTGGAGGCTTTGTCAAAGATGAGTTGGTTGAGGAATTGAGGCTTTGCTTCCAGAATCTCTATCCTGTTCTATTGGTCTATGTACCTGTTTTTATACCAATATCAAGCTGTTTTGATTACTGTAGCTTTATAGTAGAGTTCGATGTCTGGAAGTATAATTCCTCCTGCTTTGTTTCTCTTGCTAAATATGGTTTTGGCTATTCGTGGTTGTTTATGTTTCTGTATGAATTTCTGCATTGTCGTTTCCAGATCTGAGAAGAATGATGTTGGTAATTTAATGGGTATTGCGTTGAATCTGTAGATATCCTTTGGTAGGATGGACATCTTAACAATGTTGATTCGTCCTATCCATAAACATGGTATATTTTTCCATTTGCTTGTGTCTTCTTGCATTTCTTTGAGCAGTGTTTTGTAAGTCTCATTGTAAGGGTCTTTCACTTCTCTGGTTAGGAAGATGTTGAGGTATTTCATTTTTTTGGTGGCTATTGTGAATGGATTGTGCTTTATATTTGGATCTCTGCCTGCTTGTTGTTGTTATATAGGAATGTGACTGACTTTTGCACATTTATTTTTGTACCCTGAGACTTTGCCAAAGTCCTTTATCAGTGTCAGCCAGTTTTTTGACAGATTCTCTTGGATTTTCAAGGTATAGGATCATATCATCAGCAAAGAAGGATAACTTGACTTTCTCTTTTCCTATTTGGATACCCCTGATTTCCTTCTCTTGTCTAATTTCCTGGGTTAGGACTTCCAACACAATATTGAACAAGAGGGGTGAGAGTGGGCAGCCTTGTCTTGTTCCAGTTTTCAGGGGAAATGTTTCCAGTTTCTGTCCATTTAGCAATATGTTAGCTGTGGGTTTGTCATAGATGGCACTTGCTATTTTGAGGTATGTTCCTTCTATGCCTAGGTGTTTGAGGATTTTTATCAAGAAGGGATGTTGAATTTTATCAACAGCTTTTTCTGCATCTAATGAGATAATCATGTGGTTCTTATTTTTACATCTGTTGATGTATTTAATGACATTTATGGTCTTGCGAATGTTGAACCAGCCCTGCATCCTGGGGATAAAGCCTACCTGTCATTGTGGATGATTTTTGAGACGTGCTTTTGGATACGATTTGCTAGAATTTTGTTGAGGATTTTTGCATCTATGTTCATAAAGGATATTGGCCTGTAGTTCTCTTTCTTTGTTGCATCTTTACCCGGTTTGGTGTCAGTGTAATGTTAGCTTTGTAAAATGATTTGAGGAGAATTCCATCTTTCTCAATTGCCTGGAATAGTTTCAATAGGATTGGTATCAGCTCTTCCTTGTATGTTTTGTAGAATTCTACTGGAAAGTCATCTGGTCCAGGGCTTTTTTTTATAGGTAGTTTTCATATGACAGAGTCAGTTTCCTAGGTTGTTATTGGTCTATTCATTGTCTCAATGAGTTCTTGTTTCAACTTGGGTAGGTTGTGTGATGTCAGAAAGTCTTTCATTTCATCTAGGTTTATCTCCATATAGGGTACATAGTAATCTCTGATAATCTTTTGTATTTCTTCGGGGTCAGAGGTGATTTGATCTTTATTTATTTGGGTTTTTTCTCTCTTTTTCTTGGTCATTCTGACTTGGGGACCATCAATCTTGTGAATTATTTCAAAGAACTGAAGTCACCTGCTATGATAGTGTTAGAGTCAATCTCTTTTTAAAGTTTGCCTGGAAGCTGCTTTACTAACATTGGTGCTCCTATATTAGGTGCATCTATGTTTAGGATGGATATATCTTGTTGATAGATTGAACCTTTTATCATTATATAGTGACCTTCTTCATCTTTTTTGATTTTTGATAGCTTAAAGATTAAGATTGCAAATCCAGTTTTCTTTTGTGTTCTGTTCGCCTGAAAATTTGTTCCCCATTCTCTTACTTTGAGTCTGCGAGTGTCCTGTCTCATGAGATGAGTCTTTTGGAGACAATATATTGTTGCCTCATGATATTTTATCCATTTTGCCATTCTGTGTCTTTTCAGTGGTACATTTAGTCCACATTCAGGTTAATTACTGAAATGTGAGGGTTTATTTTTGTCATGATGTTCTTATAGAGTTGTTGTTATACTTGTTTGTTTGTTGTCTTTCTTTTGTTTTTTTGGGTTGGTTCTTGTGTGTTTTCAATCTTTTTCCTATGCTCTTGTGAAGAACATTGCTGTTCTTTTTCCCTTTTCTTCTGTGTTTAATACATTCTTAAGAGTTTCTTGTAGGGTTGGTCTGGAGGCAGCATAAGTTCTTAGGGAAAGATTTTAATTCTCCTTCACTGATGAAGCTTAGCTTGGATGTGTAGGTTATTCTTCGTTGAAATTGTTTATCTTTGAGAACTTTGAATATTGGACTCCAAGCTCTCCTAGACTGAAGTGTTTCTGTAGATAAATCTGCTGCTATTCTGATTGGTCTTCCCTGATAGGTAGTCTGACCTTTTTCTCTGGCTGCTTTTAGGATTTTTTCTTTTATACCTATTTTGTTCATGCAGATTATTATGTGCTTAGGAGTTGGTCTTCTCATTTGTTGTCTTGCTGGGGTTCTCTGAATATCCTGTGTTTGAATTTTCACATCATTAATGAGGTGAGAGAAGTTTTCTTGAATAATTCCGTGGAATGTTTGTTCCAGGGTGGTCTCTGTCTCTCTTTCTGCCTCAGGAAGGCCAATTACTCTTAGGTTCATTCTCTTGAAGTAATCACTCATCTCTTGAAGGTTTTGTTCTATCTTTAAAGCTTCTTTTCTATGTTTTTGACAGTTTGGTTTATTTCTATATTTTGATCTTCAAGTTCTGAGTTTCTGTCTTCTGCTTGGCTAAGTCTGCTTTCCATTCTTATTAGTTTGTTATTTATTTCAGTTACAGTATTCTTTACTGCTGTTATGTCATTTATCAACTCCTTCCTATTTTCCTCTTGCTCTCTTCAATTCTTTTTATTCTCTCCATTAATGTCTTGATGTCTGGGTTTGTAGTATGGGATCAGTCATTCTGGGGGTTCTTCATTGTTTTCATTCTGAAGTCTGTTTTCTCAATATCTGATCTCCCAGGGGTCTGTGTGAGACCTGTATTCTTCTTTTGATTTTTCTTCATTTGTGTAGATTTGCCTCCCCACTTTTCCCTTTTTATTTTTTTCTCCCTCTGTCTTCTTTAAATATGTTGTTCAGGGATGGCAGGGTTGTTTTTTGCTTCTGTTTGCTCAACCTCCTATTCTTCCTTAAGTGAATCTTCTGGCTCTGTTTGATTCTGAGGCTGGCCTGTAGGTTGAAGGTTATACCTTTTGCAGCTTTGAGATTTATTTGAGGGGGTAACTGTGATTCAAAATTTATCTACACATCTCAATATCCACTGACAGGTGTATGGATATGCTGGATCCTGCTTCCCACTGCCTTGTAATCTGTTCATGAAGTGGGGATATTTGTTTGCTCCCAGGAAGCAAAATGATGTAAGAAAAGGGAAAGAAATGGAACAGGGAGGGGGG
>CAUYQG010011780.1:0-22781 GCA_963574415.1 Tarsius wallacei
GGGGAAATTAAGGAAAAAGAATAGAAGGGATTTTTGGCATTTCCATTAGGGAGAAGACAGGCTATAAGAGCCAGTCCTGTGTGAAACAACTTAGGCTAACATTAACAAGAATCTTTCACCACATGTCCAATTAGTGGGAGATACAGCAAAAGCCAAGGAAAGTGGGATGCGTCAGATGAAGAATAAAGGATGGTAACAGAACATTTAAGAAATCATTAACCAATAAACAGTCTATTTTGGGCAGTTGAAGTCTCACGTTTCAGCTGGGCCAGGTTGGTCAGTCCGTGGTGCGTCTGAGGCAGAACTACGAGTTCGATAGAGCTCTGGAGTGGCAGGTTCGGTGGATGTTGAGTGTGATGAGTGCCAGGCGGTGATTTTGAGAGGATTCTTAGGATCTCTGGCTACAGTTCAGTCAGCTGAGCAAGCTGGAGGAGCAATATCAGTTTCTTTTGCCCTCTTCACCCACGAGTGATGAATCCAGGCTGGCATCCCACCAACTTTTAGTGCCATTGGGGTGGTGAGGATGACAATGTAAGGTCCCTTCCATGCAGGGGTAAGTCCTTCTTTCTGGAACTTTTTGACGTGGACTAAGTCCCTGGGCTGGAATTGATGACACGGCGTGGAGGACAGTGTTGGCAGGATGGCATGGACATTGAACTGCACAGTGGCCTGGACCTGTTGAAGGGTCTGGAGATACTTTAACAAAGATTGATTGGTAATTTCTTCACGAATGGGATCCCATAACCAGGCTAACAGATGAGGGGGTCTTCCGGACATAATTTCATATGGAGTAAACCCAGCCTTATAGGGGATGCATTGGGTCTGGAGAAGGGTCAAAGGCAAGAGATTTACCTATTTCTCACCGGTCTTTATTATTAATTTAGTTAGAGTAGTTTTTAAGGTCCATTTCATGTGTTCTACCTGTCCAGAGCTTTGTGGCCAGTAGGTACAAGGTAGTTTCCAAGTTATACTCAGTGCCTTGCTGACCATTTGGGCTATGGAAGAGGTAAAGGCAGGACTGTTATAGAAAGGGGGAGCCCAAACCTAGGAATAATTTTATTTAATAAAAACCTTGTCAACATAAGTGCAGTTTCATTTTTGGTGGCGAAGGCCTCTACCCATCCCCCAAAAAGTATCAATAAACACCAGTAGATAGCCATATCCTGCTTGAGGAGATTTAATTTCAGTGGTCTATTTCCCATTTGTCTCCAGGACTTAATCCCCAGGCCTTGATGCCATCCGAGGGTTTGGGCCCTTGTTCTGCATTGACTTGGGCATAGGCAGGGCACATGGTGGCTACTGTTGAAGCAATGCTTTTCAAGTCTTTGATATGATAAAAACAGTTTAAGAACTCAGTCAATTTAGTACCTCCTGGGTGAGTAGTAGAATGTAGTTGTTTTTTTGTTTTTGTTTTTTTTTTTTAGTTGGAGTCTCACTCTGTCACCCAGACTGGAGTGCAGTGGCCGCTCCCGGCCACCGCAGCCTTGACCTGCTGGGTTCCTTCCGCCTCAGCCTTCCAAGTAGCTGAAACTACAGGCACGCGCTACCACACCTCGCTAATTTTCTGATTTATTGTAGAGATGAGGTCTCACCAAGTTGCCCAGGCGAGTCTCAAACCCGCGGGCTCAGGCAATCCACTCACCTCAGCCTCCTATGTTGCGAGATTACAGGCGGAGCCACCGAGCCCGGCTGAATGTAGTTGTTTTACCAAGGTGTGTCCGAGGGCTTCAGGTAAGATAATTTTAGAGTCTTCTACCCACCATCCAGTGGAGTTTTTATGGGCTCCCGCTAGGTCTTCCTGTTCCTCTTCTTCTTTGGTATACATTGGCTGTTTGGGGAGAGAAGGAGCTGGAAAAGTTTTAGTTAGCAAGATAGTCAGGGGTTCAACTGGGAGTTCTGCTGCCTTTCGAGTCACCTGGTCCGCTAGGCAGGTTCCAGCTGCTTCTAGTGTTTCTGACTTTTGGTGTCCCCTGCAATGAGTGATGGCTACCTCTCTGGGGAGACATATAGCCTCTAGGAGGGTTAAGATTTCCTCCTTGTTTTTTATCGTCCTTCCCACTTGAGTAATAATTACTGGTTCCTTGTAGATCATGGCATGCACATGGCGTGTGGCAAAAGCATACCAGCTGTCAGTGAAGATGTTTACTTGTTTTCCTGTTGCCCAGCACAGGGCCTGAGTTAATGCAATTAACTCAGCCTTTTGAGCTGATGTACCTTGAGGCAACACCTGTGACCAGGTTACATCATGAGCTGTGGTTATGGCTGCACCAGCCTTGCGGACTCCCTATCTTACCAGGCTGCTACCATCCGTGAACAGGTCAGTATCAGCCTGGCTTAAGGGAGTGTCCCAAAGATCAGGCAGGCTGGCCTGAGAGATATCCAATACGTCTTCGCAGTCATGCACTGATGCTTCCGGATTGTCATCAGGCAACAGAGTTTCTGGATTGAGGCATTGAGTAGGAGAGAAAGTTAGTCTTGGTTAGTCAAGTAAAAGACTCCGATATTGGGTGATCTGAGCATTTGACATCCAGCGGCCAGAGGCTCCTTGGAGCAAAATTTCAACAGCATGGGGAACAGTCAAAGCAGGTTTTGGCCAAAAGTCAATTTATCTGCTTCCTTAACTAGCAAGACCATGGCCACAATGGCCCAGAGACAAGAGGGCTAGCCGGAGGCTACTTGGTCCAGTCTTTTTGACAAGTAAGCCATTGGTCTTCCCCAGGGTCCTAAGGTCTGAATAATTTCTCATTGTTCATGAATGAACAAGTGGAAAGGCTTGGTAACATCTGGCAGAGCTAGAGCTGGGGCTTGGGTCAGAGCTGTTTTTAACTGCTGGAATGCCTGTTCCTCAGTAGCAGTTCAGTTTAGGGGCTAATCTCCTGCCATGGCTGTGTACAAGGGCTTGACAATTTCAGCAAATCCTGGGATCCCTGCTGACCCCAGGAATTCCCGTACCTGTTTCTTTGTGGTTGGCGTGGGAATCTAAAGAATCTCTTCTTTGTGGGTTGAAGTCAGGGCTCATTTACCCTTCTTTAGCCAGTATCCCAGGTAGGAGACTTTGGCTGAGCAGAGCTGTGCCTTTTCTGCTGACACACAATAGCCCAAGTCTTGAAGGAGCTGTAACAGAGCCTTAGTTCCTTGTAAACAAGTGTCCAGGTCTGCAGTTGCAAGTAAGAGGTCATCTACATACTGGAGTAAAGTACATTCAGGGTGTAGGGCACAGAACCCTGACAAATCCTGTTACAAGGCCTCCCCCAAAAGAGCTGGGGAGTTCTTGGAACCTTGTGGTAGCTGGGTCCAAGTCAGCTGACTGGTGTCCTCTGAATCTGGATCTGTCCATTCAAAAGCAAAGATGAGTTGACTGACGGGACAAAGGGGTAGAAAAAAAGGCATCCTTTAAATCCAGTACAGTATATACCTGATGTTAAGGAGGAAGCAGACTGAGCAAAGTGTATGGGTTAGGAACAGTTGGATGGATAGTTTCAACCCGCTAATTGACCTCCCTTAAGTCTTGAACTTGTCGATAATCAGAAATTCCTGGTTTTTGAACTGGCAGGAAGGGAGTGTTCCATGCCGACTTACATGGTGTTAAAATATTAGCTGCTAAGAGTCTTTTGATGTGGGGAGCAATTTCTTTCTGGGCCTGCAAACTCATGGGGTATTGAAAAATGTGAACAGGAGTAGCCGATGCCAATAGACTTACCACCACTGGTGGGTGATGTTTCACCAATCCCAGCAGGTTGGTTTCTGTCCAGACCAAAGGAAACTCCTGCTATAACTGTAGAAGCAAACTTGATGGAATATTTTCAGTAGGGAACTTAGAAGAAGTTAAAAGATATTCTTCAGAGAGTGGAACAGTCAAGAGCATTGGATAGGCAGTAAGAATAAACATTTCAGTTTTGTCAGGTGAAAACAAAATGGTGAAAAAGTTAATTTCAAAGTAAGTCTTGACCCACAAGAGGAAATGGGCAGTCTGGGCTATTAGAAACGAATGGGTAACTCGCTTTTGTCCCAAATTGACAGTCCAGTTGGAAGTGAACTTGCAATTAGTAACTGCCCCTGTTGCCCCTTGTACCAAAATTTGCTGTTTAGACATAGGTCCCAACGGTGCCCTTAGGACCAAATGCTCCTCCCCAGTGTCCACTAACAGTTGAACTGAGTGACCCGCGTTAGCAGCGGTTACCATGGGCTCTTGGGAGCCTAAGGAAAAAGAGCCCTGAACCCTTCAGTCCGAATCATTTCCAGCCTCTCCAGCAGAGGGCAGGACCAGAACTGGCATAGGGTCCTCTTGTTGTGGACTGTGGAAACAGTCTTTGACCCAATGCCCTAGTTCCTTGCAATAAGCACACTGGTTCTTTGCCAACCGAATGTGTCTGGGTTTCTGATCCTTTTGGCCTTTCTGGTTATCAAACTTTTGACGAGGAGACTTGGAATCAGCTCCCAGGGCCCAGAGGGCTGTTACCAGGATTTTGGCTTGTCTTCTTGCAGCTCTGTCAGCTGCCTGTACTCTCTGCTTTTGTTTCTCAACATCTTGATTGCTAAAAACTTTTTGAGCAACCTCAAGCAGCTGAGAAATGTTCATTCCTGCATAGCCTTCCAGCTTCTGCAACTTTTTTGGATGTCCAGAGCTGCCTGAGCCACAAATGCCAAACTAATAGCTCAAGCATTCTCAGGAACCAAGGGATCAAAAGGGGTGTAAGTTCAAAACGCCTCTTGGAGGTGCTTGAGGAATGCTCCTGGAGATTCCTCAGGTCCCTGGAGAACCTTGGCAGTTTTAGAAAGATTGATAGGTTTTCAAACCTGCTAATAGAGACCGGTAATAGGTATCTAGTACCTTGGACCCTGCTGAGGTGTTGGGGTCCCAGTCAGGGCAAGAGTGGAGAAAAACCTCTTTTAACATTTCTTGTCCCTCCTCCTGGGTGCCTCCAGTGGAGTCTAGAATAGACTTCCTAGCTTCAGCCCTAATATGCTCCTGCTCTTCTGCAGTAAACAAAGTTACAAGGAGTTGCTGACAATCATCCCAAGTGGAGTGATGTGTGTGCATAACTGAATTCATTAAGGAAATCAAAGCCTGTGGCTTATCTAAGAACATCAGATTCTGATATTTCCAGTTATACAAATCAGACGAGGAGAAAGGGGTATACACCAGAAACAACCGCTTGGTCTGATCTGCCCCCTGTGGAGGAGGAACTTCCCAAGGGGGAAGAAGAGGTGCTAGATCGGTTTGAGACTGGAGACAGGCAACCAAAGGCAGAGAGGACAGAGGGGGGTGGAACTAGAAACAGTTGCAGTTGTAGCTGCAGCTGGGGCTATTAACAGCTGTGAGCAAGGAGAGGTGATGGAAGTAACAGTAGACAAAGAAAGGAGAGGATTATGAGGTGGAGGGTTAGCGCTAACTGGATCCTCAAGAGGGTCTTCAGTAGAGGGAGACAAAACAGGATACAATCTGTAAGAAGCAGGGGCTACAGGTGATGGGCATATGGAATTTTTAAATAATGAACAGATGGCTTAGGTGGAGGAGGGTCTATAACATGAAGATTGACAAGTCCTGGCCAGCTAAGAGACGTGGAGACCAGGACTCAACTGGTGGTTTCAAGAGAACATGCCTTCAGCCAAGGTGGTGGGTTTTGGACCAAACTTAGCCATTGGTCAATATAGGGGAATATATTGTGCAGATGGTCAGGACTCCCTGTAATGACGTTCCAAACAGATTCAGTAACCTTAACATCCAGAGACCTTGTAGCAGGCCACCCAAAATCAAAGGCAGGCCAGTCTTTCTTATAGAGGGTTTGGAGTCTGCCTTTTGAGAGGTGGACACTATAGTCCTCAGCAAATGCAACAGAAAAATTCTTTAACATACAGTCCAGAAGACTGACAGATTTCAAATTCTTGGAACCCATGATACACAACGAGCAAATGGCACAAAAACAAACAGACAGACAAAACGTCCGGACAAAGACAGAAAAGTTAGTGAATTCCTGGAACACCTCAAGGCAAAAACAAGGGGACTCTATTCAGCCAACATCTTGGCTCAGTGAATAGTGTCCAAAGGGCAACCTTGTCAGGCCGTAACTCCCTTAAACAGAAACAGAAACCACAGCTGCAAGCAAGCAAACAGAAAACCAAAAAATAAAATCTTACCTCCTAGGAGGTTGTAGACGGACTCAGGTTCTTTTGAGGCAGTAGCTGCCAGCAGTCGTTCCAACCCCCTCAGAGCCAGGTGAGAGGTTAAGGGGCTGAGAATCTCAGGAGGTGCCTCCCCTGCAACTCTTCCCAAGTCCAGGAGGGTCAGAGTGAGGCAGCTGCTTGTGCTGGTGGAATTTCTCCCTAGGGCCTCCAAATGTTATGACTGAAGTGCAAGAAGGAGTCATGCCAGCACACCAAGTTCAAATTAAAAGTCATTTATTTAGTGCACGGTCAAGAGAAGGCTCTTGCCAAGAAGCTCTTGATGCAGAATATAATCAGCACAAAGCTTATATAGGTAAAATCTGCAGGTTGGCTACATAGCAAGGGGGTGAGGGAACAAGGAACTAAAAACAAAAATATAAAAACAAACTATAGGGACGTGGCAGGGAGAATTTTTGTAAATAATAATTTCTTAACAACTTCTTGGCGCAACATCTGATTTCAGTTAACAAAGCATACAATTACATAGAACTTGTATCTAGGGAGTATTGCAAATAGTCAGCATGATCGATCAATGTGAACAGCTCAGGGGAACAAAGTTGTGGGTCTGTAGTCATGGGAATGTTATAGAAATCACATGTATACATTGGGAGGCTATTTTTAGGTTAGGCAGGCAGCTAAGATGGAGGATTTTAATAAAATGGAGTTACTTATGTCAAGCAAGTTATTACAATTATTTTGCATATTTCATTAGCTATTTCATCAGAAAAAAAAAGAAAATCAACTTGTCATATCCAAAGGCATATATGATATGCAACCAAAGAGCCATTCTAAAATGTTTAGAACAACAAGGTGATGAGAGAGGTCGTCTACAAAGAGTTTTATTAAAAAGTTGATACATCTATTTAAGCATCCTCTCTCATCCTTGAAAAATGTCTACTAGTGCAATTTGTAACTGAGACAATTAATGCCCAAAATGTACTGACCTTGGAGAAAGAGCGTTTTAGTAACTCTCACAACTTCTGTCATTAATTTAACACCTTCATGTTTAGAAACACACACTGCTTTTAGCGTTACTTGTTGCCTGTAGCTATTGGCAAATAAATTGCTTCATATGGTTTTTATTAGTTTGCCTAGGACCAAGAAGCTAGAATTTTAAAACTTCATGACGGTTTTTATGCAAATGAGGGTTTTGTTGTATGTTTCAAGGTGAGATCATTTTGTCTTCTCCCTTGGGTGTTGTTCCACACCCAAATTTACTACAAAGATTCAATATCAATGATTTGTGATTTCTATCACAATCACAGCAACATAAAATTCACAGACTTTTAAAGAGCTGGGTGGTGACTTTTGTTCCAACTTCCCACCCAGAACAGAAATTCTTCCTGAAAGATTATTCCAGGTCTTTAGTCTCTGGCCAAAGGTACCCAGAGCTTGGAAAGTTCATGACTTTGTAAGGCAGCCCGTTTGATTTAGGAACAGGTATAATATTAGACGTGTTTTCCTTACATTGGGTCAAATCTGTGTCCTTATATAACTGCCGGCTCTCTGATCCTGGTTCAGGCCTTTGGAGTAATTTTTTTTTAAATCTTAATCTCACTCTGTCACCCAGGCTGGAGTGCCATGGCATGCTCATGGCCATCGCAGGCTCAGCCTGCTGGGCTCAGGTGATCCTTCCACCTCAGCCTCTTGAGTAGCTGGGACTACAGGTGTGCCACGATGCCTGGCTAATTTTTTGATTTATTGTAGAGATGAGGGCTCACTAAATTGTCCAGGCTGGTCTCAAACCCCTGAGCTCAGGCAATCCTCTCACCTCTGCTTTCAAAAGTTCTGGGATTACAGGTGTGAGTCACAATGCCTGGCCTTTGAAGCTATTTTTAAATGGCCATTGAGTTATCTTTTCTATACAGAATCCTAATTTCTTTAACCATGCCTCATCTGGTGGTGTTTCCATACTCTTCATTATCTGGGTCACATGTTTTGGATATTATGGACATATTTCCAATTAAATATTTCTCCTAAAATATGGCACTCAGAATTAAACACAAGGGTCAAAAGCTGGGAGAGGAAGACCTCTGCAATTTGTAATTCTTTTAATATAGTCTAACATCAACAGCCACATCACACAGCTCTGCTGATCTGGGACTTTTGCAGAGAAATTCTACCCTTCACCTGATGTTTTGTTTCGTTTTGTTAATTCATAGAACTTCATTTTTTTTATTCTGCCTGTTTTGGATTATCATGTCAGCATGAAAGATCTCTTAACATATTTTTGATTCTCTCATTTAACACATTAAATATGTTTTGTGTCATTTAAAATAAGCAACAACAACAAAAACTAAAATCCAAGTAGTATCGCACCAATAGTCACATACTTGCCAATAACAACAAGTATCAGCCATATATATGTTTCCTAAACATGTCATTTGAGGATTTTATTCTAAGGATAAGTATTGCTTCCAATTCAACAAATGTTTTAGGAAACGTTTATTTAATGAATAGTATGGACACAAGGTAAGACAAGATGAAGTAAAGGCCGTGCAGAGAGAGAGAATCGACTGACACCAAGTCTATTTACCAAGAAAAATTGTCTTATCTGTGTGTGACAGCTTTCATTAAAGGATAGACAGATAGATGAAGGACAGATAGATGATAGATAGATAAATAGATTAGATAGATAGATAGATAGATAGAGCAAGCCTCCATCAACCTGGGTTTATCTCACTGCCTCTGACAACAAACATTATTTTTAAAATGGAAATCATAGCGATTTACTCCTACGATTGCAAGAAAAACTGAAAAGAAAAAGATGCAGTCACTGCAGAGGTCTACAAGAAACTAGAGAAACTTACAAGTTTGCTGTTTAACACTAAATCAACCCATAACACTATATTGTGTCAGTCCCTCCACAGGGGTCCTACACTTTCATAGAATAAAAGAAAAGGTCAGATATCATTAGTCATTTTAAAATTCCAAGGTAGATTCTGATAAATTTAATATTTTATTTTCTTACAATAAAAAAAGAAGAATGTTAAAATGAATCTGACTACTTTCTCTTCCTAAATTTTATTCTTAAATACTTCCAATATTTAATGTACAGGATATAGATGCTAAAGATTTGTCACTGCTACTTCACCAAAAATCCCTAAAATTGGTTTCAAGTAGCTTCACCTGAAAATAGGGAACATTTATCATATAGTTCCAAAGGAGAATAAATTGCCATAGGCACAGCCATGAAAATGGTTGAAAATGTGGGAGGACAGAAATTCCATAAGCGAAAATACAAGTTTAATTGGAGCTGATACCATGTAAACAGTATCTGCTTCATCCTTCTGATATGAGAGAAATACCTGAAGGCATTTTTCTCTCTTTAAATAAATAAGATGCTTTATCAAGTTTAGCAAATAATTAACAAAATAACTTAATATTACAGATGTCATTAAAAAATCCTTAAGGCTATTATATCAGAGATGAAAACCCACTTTACCAACTGTAAGAGGAGTTACTAACTGATAATTCCCTTAACATGCTCCTGAAGGTGTTGAGCTTTGCAGAGCTGAAGCTGAGGCAGGAAGATCACTTGAGCCCAGGAGTTAGAGGATGCGCTGAGCTATGATCATACCACTGCACTCCAGCCTGGGTGACAGAATGAAACCCCATCTCAAAAAAAAAAACTTTTTCCAGGTTTCAGACTGACTTGGCCCTACCCAGAGAGTCAAGGCTGAACCGACAGTCTGTTCCAAATCCTGGATGGCCTGCACTTCTAATCTAGAAGTGCAGAGTAAAACCTTGGCAGAAGAGTTTGCTTATCTCAAGAAGAACCAGGAAGATGCATGTGCCCACACACCAAAGCACAACTTTCCTCTTCTTATATAATCCCTGTCTTCAACTCGAATCTGATGATGAGGTGAAAGAAACCGTTAATAAATGAAGCAAATTCTCCAGCCATCGTGGCTGAATTCCTTGAGGGTTGTTTCCAATTCAGGAACTTAAAGGTCAGCCAGCTATTGCAGGCTATGACCTACGTAGAGAATCAGATGGCACACCCTGGAACTGGTCTAATCAAACTCTTCAATGACATGAGAATTCCGCGATGAAACTATGGCCAAGCAGAATGACCAGGATGCAGAAATAAGGTTCAACAACAAAGTAAGCTAAAAACACAGCCAAGGTCAGGAAATCTAGGACGACTTGGCTCCACTGATAAATGAGTCTGTTTTTATTATATTTCTGAGCAGAGTGCTGCCACAGCACATTGCTACTGATGCTGCTGATGCATTCACTTCCGTTGAGACTGAGCAATGAATACACTGAAGCCCACTTTTCAGGCCCTGGAGATGGAAATACAGTCCACACTAGCCCTGGTATATATAAATCTCTCCCTGGACAAAGATGCTGTAAACAAATTGCTCACACAGATCGTTACATGATGGCATGTAAATTCTCAATCATATGTTTCCAAAATATTATATTCCCCAATGAAGCTTTTTAAAAAAAAAAAAGCTGGGCGACAGAGTGAGATTAAGATTTTTTTTAAAATTACTCCAATGGCCTGAACCAGGATCAGAGAGGTGGCAGTTATATAAGGACACAGATTTGACCCAATATAAGGAAAACATGTCTAATGTTATACCTGTTCTTAAATCTAATGGACTGCCTTACAAAGTCATGAACTTTCTAAGCTCTGGATACCTTCAGCCAGAGACTAAAGACCTGGAATAATCTTTCAGGAAGAATTTCTGTTCTGGGTGGGAGGTTGGAATAAAAGTCACCACCAAAATTCTGTGAATTTTATGTTGCTGTGATTGTGATAGAAATCACAAATCACTGATATTGAATCTTTGTAGAAAACTTGGGTGTGGAACAAAACCCAAGGAAGAAGCAAAATGACCTCACCTTAAAATGTGCAACAAAGCCCTCATTTGCATAAAAACTGTCATGAAGTTTTAAAGAAATTTTTAAAGAAAAATCCAAGATCTTGGGTTTTTTCAGTTAGTCACTTAGACAGGAAAATTTCCTTTTAATATATGAAAAACATCTGGAGGCCAAAGTATTAACTGCACACATCAGGCCCTATTTTGCAAACTCTACGGTCACTGAATTAGCTGAGATACGGCAAATGTCAGGAGGCAGTGGCTGTTAGGGAATGCTGGCTTATGTTCAGAATGAGATCACTGTTTCTATCTCCAAGTAGGTGGTGAGGCAAGGTTTAAGAGAATTAATCTAGATAAAAAGCCTGCATAGCGGTCAGCTAGGGTTTCATTAAATATCAAGAAGTACATATTCTCCTTTTTAATTAAGAAGATTTAATACGATTAAACTTGAATAACAATGTGAAATCAATTTTCACTTAGACTTAAAAATAAGATTGTTTGTGATAATTTACTGTTGACATGTCTAATGTTTCAGAAACAGTGACCTAGGAACCAGGATAGCAGCAGCCTCTTTGTCTTCTGGGAAGTACATTTCAACCACAGAGAAACTTCTATGAAACTGATTATGCCTTAGCATGTTGCTGTATTTTGCATTGACCCAGTAGACCTGAGCTCAGTCTTAGGTTGTCTCTAAATTCATTGTGCAACCTTAGCTAGATAAGTCACCCTTCTAAAAGTACCCATCTCCAAGGCCTCATTTTTTCTTTACCTCTAAAATAAGGGAGTTGGTGATTCCCAAGGTAACTTCTAGCTCTAAAATCTATGACTTTTATGAAACTAAATTTCTAAAAAGTAATCAGAAAATTATTAAGGTGGCAGAATTCATGTCACAGGGAAATAAAATAAGATCAGATTCAATGCCAGGTTTTAAAACAAGTGGTCTCAGCCTCGGCATTATAGACATTTTAGGCTGGATAATTCCTTTGTGGGAGGAGGAGCTGGTTGTCCTGAGTCCTGTAGGTTGTAGGATGTTTTAGCAGCATTCATGGCCTCTACCCAGTAGACGCCAGTAGCACCTCCCTCCTCTAATCAAAAATGTCTCTAAACAAGTGTGCCTTCACAGTGTTCCTTGGAGACACATGACATCTCATCCTGTTAAGAATCACTGCTCTACCTTGAGAAAACAAGATTGCTCTACTCCATGAAAGCAAAAGTCCCCCATGGATGCAGCTACGTGTGAACGATGCAGGGAGCCTGAAATACACTACTTCCTATGAAATCACAAAACTTCACCCCTTAAAATGTGGAAACCATGTGGAAAAGGTTATCTCTGTTTTACTTGAAAAAGAAAGAAGGCCACGCACAGTGGTGCATGCCTGTAATCCTAGCACTTTACAAGGCCGAGGCAGGAGGATCGTTTGAGCCCAGGAGTTCGAGACCAGCCTGGGCAACATAGCAAGACTTGTCTAAACTAAAATTTAAAAACAAAATTAGCCCGGCGTGGTGGCCTGTGCCTGTAGTCTCCGCTACTTGGGAGGCCAACATGGAAGGATTGCCTGAGCCCAGGTGGTCGAGGCTGCAGTGGCTGTGATCATGCCACTGTACTCCAGCCTGGACAACAAAGTGAGAACCCTGCACAATTTTAAAAAAAGAAAAAGAAAAAGGTTTTAAAAAGAGTAATACTGAGTGACCTTTCACAGAAACAAAGAACTGAGTATCACATGTTCTCACTCATAAGTGGACCTTGAACAACTACCGTAATACTATAAGAAAAGGACTGACAGTAGTGGAAAACTACGGGGAGGAGAAGGGGGGTGGAGAGGTGGGATTGACAGTAGTCGAAATCTGCCAGGGGAAGGGAGGCACACCTCATCAACAAGGGTAACTGCACAATGAATATTTGCATACCTAACCCTGAATTGTACCCCACAATTTTAAAATAAAATAAAGGCAATAACATTGACAAAAATAAATAAATAAATAAAATAAAAAAGAAAATATCTGTACAACATATATTCTCTACCTGCAAAGTGAATAGTGACACTTTGTAATTATAATCTACTTATATAACCCTGTGTTTCCATCTATTCTCTTGGGCAAACTTCACTCCATCCTCAGAAAACATTCCTCAAAGCCAGACTGACAGAATCAAAAACCAACTGCCAGACTCTAGCTTCCAGGGATGCAAGTTCAGAGCAGCACCCAGGAGATTCAGCTCATGAGAGCCAGAGCACAGGCCACACACAGACCCTGGATGTCACGACGCGTGCCTGGAGAATGGCACTGGGACCTATCCCTGCCTGCTCCAAGGGCAGGGCTGGTATTCGAGGTGCTGCAGGTTTGGTGAAGAAGGAAGTAGATGGGATGGGGCAAGTACAGATATTGGGGACTCAATAACATTTTTAACTAAACGCAACAATATCATACTACAAGGGCTGAACAAACTTCCACAGGGCCCATCCAGTAAATGCGAGTTTCAATACCATATTCCATCTCTATGAAGGCAATGGCCAACCGAGGCCTTGACTTAGGAATCCAACCCCTAGTCCCTTGTGTTACCCCCAGGTACAAGGCACTCCACAGACATTCGCCCAACCGAATTGAAATGTAGGCAGCTCTGTGGTTCTACCTTCCCCTATATGAAGACAGGCATGTTATATTCAACATATTATATGCCTAATAGTCATTTGGGATGGTGTAATTTAAAAACAGGATGGGAATAAAAAATATAAAAAGCTAAAATTCAATGACTTTAATGCAGAGCTTTTAAAAACTATCCCCCTGATTGGGCACAGTGGCTCACACCTGTAATTCTAGCACTTTGAGAGGCCAAGGCGTGAGGATCACTTGAGCCCAGGAGTTCAAGACTAGCCTGAGCAATATAGTGAGACCTCACCTCTACAAAAAAAATCAAAAAATTAGCTGGGCATGGTGGTGCCTGCCTGCAGTCCCAGCTACTCAGGAGGCTGCGGTGAAAGGAAGTTGCTTCAGTGAGCTGTGATCCTGCCCCTGCACTCCAGCCTGGGTGGCAGAGTGAGACTGCAACTCAATTAACTAACGAATTAATTAATCAATTAATTAAAAACAATCCCAGATATTACCATTTTAATGAATACCTAAAACAACCAAAATGAGAGTATAAGACTATCTTATTTTTCTTTTTCATCGTAAGTTTGAAACTGTATCAAAAAGAGGAAATAAAAACAAAGGTAAGTTCTAAAGAAAAGCTCTCTATTATCCTATTTCATTTTCTTCAGAGGGACAGTATAGGTCAAAAAGTGCTTTTTTAATACGGATTCATCATTTGTATTAAGCAAAGTCATATCAAATCAAGACTCTGGTTGCGGAAGTTTCACTGAGACATTTGTCAAAGTAGCACTACAACTTTTTTCTTCTAAATTTACACCTACATAAGTAATACTAAATGTCTTAGAAGCCACTACAACATCACATTTAAATGATTTCCTTTCAAAGTTGTTCGGCTCAAAATGTAGGGAGACATTTTCATCTGCATTTACTTTGAAAGGCCAAAGGAAGTAAAGACGGAAAGGAGATAGACTAAAAAAAGATGCTTAATTGAAGACGAAAAGTTGATTAATATTAAACAAGGTTGAAACATGTAGGCTAGTCTAAGGCTGTGTTTTTCAAGCTGCAGGTTGTGACCCATCCATTTAAATACTGGTTCTCAAGCAACATTTTTATTTTTTTGTTTGTACAAATTTATGGGGTACATGTGCAATTTTGTTACACAGATAGCACACGCATCACTTTTAAATAGAATGGAATGGAAAAAATACATGTTATCGAGGAATGGTATTATCTTAAATAATATATGGCATTAATATTAATATATTTAATAGATCATAAATATTGTTTTACAAAAGCGTTGTTTCACTTATAAATGTGTATGTGTTGTGTGCTGACATCATGATGTAAAATGTATCTGTTCCTGTGAGTTGCAGTGACAAAAGCTAGAAAACAACTATGGTGTTTTTGGGGGGTTTTTTTTCTTTTTCTTTTTTTTTTTCTTTGAGTCAGGGCCTCACTCTGTCATCCAGGCTGGAGTGCAGTGGCATGGTCACGGTTCACCACAACCTCGACCTCCTGGGCTTAGGCAATCCTGCCACCTCAGCTTCCCAAGTAGCTAGAACTACAGATACACGCCACCACACCTGGCTATATTTTTTTCTATGTTGCCCAGGCTGGTCTTGAACTCCTGGGCTCCAGCAATCCTCTGGCCTTGGCCTCCCAAAGTATTGGGATTACAGGCATGAGCCCCCACACTTGACCCTACTATGTTTTCCTTGCAACCTATCTCTACCTCCATCAACCCATCATCCACACTGATACAAGAACTATCCCTAAGTTCAGATCACATCACTCCAGTGCTCTACACACACACACTTCCCTCGCTCCCCACTGTGTACACATGCTTTATTGTGTCCCACAACATCCTTCCCTGTCTGGTGCCACCTTCTTAACCCTCTGTTGCTCTTTCCTACACAACTATCCCAGGCCCTGCCGCACACATGTGCCCTAAACTCTAGCCATCCTGAACTTCCCCTTGCCTCCCTTCCCTTCTATCAATTATGTGTTGGATGCTCTTCTAAGTATTTCACATGTAACAACTAACTCGATACTCACTATGACCCTATGGGGTAGACTGCTATTCTCCCCATTTCACAGATGAGGAAACTGAGACACGGAGGAATTAAATAACTTGTCTATGGCAGCTGCTGAGGAGTCTTTCTAAGTTTCCAACATAAGCAGAGCTTGAGCTCCAGAGCTCTTACTCTGAATGCCATAGCAATGCTTTCTTTCCCTTCATGTTTCTCCCCCTTCTCCACCCGGCAAGCTTATAGTCATCCTTCAAGGTCCAATTCCAAACATTATCTCATCTGTGAAAACTTCATCCACTACCCTAGACAGGTGTGGTGGCTCCCTCTTTTGTGCATGTTTTTTATTTATGACTATTTATTTATTATTCAATATTCAGTTGTTGGGTGCCAGGGATCAAGTCCAGCAGTGAAGAATCAAAGATGAGGGAGACATTACTTCTGCCCACAAAGCGCCTGCGGTTGGGCAGAGAAGTATTTTCTTGCCCATAAGCAATATAGTCACATGAGCACACCCATCTGCATTTTGGAGTTTTTTAATCTTTGTGAATTTACCAAAAATGAATACAGTACACTTCTAATTCAGAAAGTCTCACCCTGAAGTTTTCATTCTAGTCTGAAGCAATCAACTCGGCACAAATGAGGCAGGGAGCCCCACCTCCCCAAGCCTAATAAAATGAGGGCCTTCCCAGGATAGAGAAAGGGCCCTCCTAGTACAGTAAGATAAAAGCCTTCCCAGAATAGTGAAAGAGACCTTCTAGCACCATAAGATAAGAGCTTTCTTAGCAAGACTTATGCTAGAAAAAAATGTAGCCCTCAATCTGTGGTGCATATGTGTAACACTGCTGCAACCCTGAGCTGTGAAATACCCAATCATAATGTATGCTACCAATATGTAAGCCTAATAGGGGAGACAAAGACACTAGAAATGTATAAAAGGCAATGCCCTCCTGCATTCAGGGCTCAGCCTTCAGATGTAAACCTGCTGAGCTGGTGCCGGCACAAATAAACACTGCTTCCTGGCAAAGCAGCCTCAGTGTCCCATCTCTCTCTGTAAAATCCTACCACATCTCCGGTGCATTGGCCAGGAATCAGGAGATGGAGAAGGTGTTATCAACTCTCTTGTTGCCAGGGTGAGACCCCCAGGATGCCAGAAGAGGTGACCTCGCCTAGTGCCAGCAGACCACTTGATCTGTAAGGGACTATCACTCCCAGTGTGCCATGGCAAGGACCCCAGAAGCACAAAGGAACCCGGTTAGGCTCAGGAACCAACAAAGGCAGCACCACCCATCAAATTGGTAAGAACCTGGGGTCGATTTGGTAGACCTGCCCTAAGAGGCAGAAGGGGAACCTGATCACCTCCCAGAGTTGCCCCAGTAGGCCCACAGGGGGACAAAACTGTAACTCTAAGGAACTGGACATCGGGTTGGAGACGTTGTGTGAATGCGAGTGAACAAGATGTCACCTAGCAGCGAAGTGAGTGCAGTAGCCCTGATTTGGTTCCAGTGGTGACCTTCACATGGCTAAATGGCGGGAGTAGATTCAAGGGCCAGTGGTGACCTTCATATGGCTAAATGGCAGGAGTAAATCCTGTAGTGGGATTGAAACCTGATCAGGGGGTTATACCAACTCACCTATTGCCAAGAAGGCACCTGAAATATCTCTGCAAAGGGTATGGCACCCTGGGTAGAAACCTGGTCAAGGAGTTATACCAACTCGCCTATTGCCAGAAGGCACCTGAAATATACCCGCGAGGGGTATGGCTGAAGATGAGTGAAGCAAGTTTCCAACCCTCTAACCGCCCCCCATTCCTTCCCATCTTGTGGTGATTGTCATCTTTTAGTGGGTGGTTATGAGTGGCAATCATAGCATGTTTGCCCCCCTGGAGTACATAGTAAAGAATTTCAAAAAGGGATATTCAGGGAATTACGGTATTAAGTTGACTCCTATAAATCTTCAGATCCTCTGTAAAGTAGCTTGGCCTTCATTTGGGGTGGGGTGGCCCTCTGAGGGGTCACTAGAGGAAAGACTAGTGAGTAAGGTGTTTGACATCACTGTGGGGGATCCAGACCACCCAGACCAGTTTCCCCACATTGACTGTTGGCAAGATGTAGTCCTCTCTCACCCACCTTGGATAAAAGTCTGTCTAGAAAACAGTTATAGAATTATGCTGGCCCAAGCAACAGCTCCCTCAAGGTGCTGATCGGGTTCAAGAAAGCCTGTTCTGTCTGAGCAATCTGAGGAAACCCCTCTGCCTTTTGCACCACTGTACCCCTCATTGCCACCCGCACCCCCTGCAATTGCCCCAGCTGAAGCCACGCCAGAGGCTGGCCTCAGCCCAGAATCCATCCCTTCCTCAAGGTCACCCGAAATGCCCCAGGCAGTAGCTACTCCAAAGCCGCCAGTGTTAACTCCATATACCCCGGCAGGAAGGTGTCAGGGAAATTTTGCTGACAGCCCCCCTCCCCACGGATGTCAAGAGGGTTTACAACTGCCATTAAGAGAAACTAGAGGGCCCCTCTACTACAGTCCATGTGGTCAAATTCAAGGGGAACAACATACTTTTATATATCAGCCCTTTACCACCACTGACCTCCTGAACTGGAAACATCACACCCCCTCATATACTGAGATGCCTCAGGCCATGATTGATCTAATGCAGTCCATCATTCAGACCCACAAGCCCACTTGGACTGATTGCCACCAGCTCCTCTTAACTTTAAAACTGAAGAACACGGCTGCATTACTCAGGCTGCTTTAAAATGGTTAAAGGAGCACAACCCTGAGGGGACACTAAATGCACAAGCCTATGCTCAAGATCTGTTCCCCAAGGAAAACCCCTAATGGGACCCTAATGATGGCCATGAATTTCAAGTGCTCGAGTGCTATCAAGAGGCCCTTTTGGGTGAAGGAAGGAAGGAGAAAGACCATAAATATTAATAAAACCTCAGCGATGCTCCAAGGTCCCGAAGAGAGCCCCAGCCAGTTTTATGAGAGGCTATGTGAGGCATTCCATCTCTACACTCCCTTAAGCCCAGAGAGGGCTTTGCTGAGATGAATGCTAGCCAGCCTATAGAGGTCGCAACAAAGGTATTTGTCAACTGAGTCCAAGAGGCCCAAAGGGCCAACTCAGGGAAAAAAAAAAAAAAGAAAAATGAAAAAGAAAGTAGACCTGTTTGCCACTGTTTTGGCAGAATGACGCACCTGGGGCGCTGCCACTCCAAGCTGAGACCGAGGCAAGCAGGGGGGCCAGCAAGAAGGGTCATCCCCCTCCCCTGATGATGAGATTGGGGCAGAACCAATGTGCATGCTGTTTCTGAAAAAGGCACTGGAAAAATGAATGTCTGGAGCTGGAAGATTTTCTTCCAACTCTTCAGGGACGAGGCAGAGGCCAGGTGGTTCAGGGACAATATTAGCCTGTGCCCCAACCATACGTGGCCCCCAAAAATCATTTCATTGGCCTAGCTGCCATGGAAAACTATGGGGAAGACTAGGACAGACCAGGCTCCATTTTGCTAGGCCCCCAGGAGCCTATGGTCCAAATGACTGTGGGGGCCAACCCCTTGACTTTATGGTAGATCCCTGGGAGAACATGGAGAACACTCTGTAGTAACCCAACCTGTAGGCCTTCTTTCACCAAGACAAGCTACCATTGTGGGAGCCATGGTTGACCAGGTCCATCACCCCTTTGTACAGCCCTGGCAATGTAATCTAGGGGGCCATGAAGTTGTCCATGAATTCCTGTACCTCCTGGATTGTCCAGTGGCTTTAATGGGTCAGGACCTCTTGGGAAAACTGCAAGCCCAAATAACTTTCTACTCCAACATCCAGGCAGCTTTATCCCTGGGGAATCCTGAAGCAAAGATCATGACTCTTACAGTCCCCCAAGGGAGAGAGTGGTGCCCCCTATAGTCTCACAGAAAAGCCATGGCAAGGGCCTGATCTTCCCTTTAAGGTGCCCTGGGTATGGGCTGAGGATAATCCCCCAGACTAGCCCAGAACATACCCCCAGTGATAATAGAACCGAAACCAGGAGCCATGCCCAACCATCAGAAACAGTATTTAATCCCTTGCAAGGCATAGGTTGGGATCCAAAAGGGCCTGGAGACTTTTAAAATATGGGATCCTCTGGCCCTGCCAGTCATCCTGGTATGCACTGCTACTGCCAGTTCAGAAATAGAGGACAGATGATTACAGGCCAGTTCAAGACTTACGAGTAGTAAATCAAGCCACCATTACTTTACACCCCGTTGTCCCCAACCCCTATGCTCTCCTAAGTCTTATCCCCACTGAAGCCGCCTTCTTCACCTGTTTAGACCTCAAAATGTTTTCTTTTGTATCCACTTGGTTCCTCAGAGTCAGCCAATTTTTGCTTTTCAGTGGGAAAAACCTGAAAATGGCAATAAAGGCCAATCGACCTGGACTAGACTGCCAAAAGGGTTCAAAAATTCCCCAACCATTTTTGGTACAACGTTAGCTTAAAGGCCTTCCCAGCAGATCAGTATGGCTGTACACTGCTCCAATATGTGGACAACCTGCTGCTGGCCAGGAAAACACGGGAGGACTGTACGGAAGGAATGCAGCAGCCCCTTACCCTCCTATGGAAGGCCGGCTACAAAGTTTCAAAGAGAGAGGCCCAAATCTGCCGAGAGAAGATAAAACACCTCGGCTCCCATTTATCCCAAGGGCAACATCAGCTCGGCCCAAAAAGAAAGCAAGCTGTCTGCTCCATTCAAGTTCTGACTGCCAGACATCAGGTTCGTGAATTTCTTGGGGCTTCAGGGTTTTGTAGAGTTTGGATATCTAACTTTTCATTGCAGGCAAAGCCTCTCTACGAGGCCACAAAGAGGGAAGAATGAGAGCCTATGCTATGGGAACAAGCACAACAGAAGACCTTTGAGGAAATTAAGCAAGCCCTTGTTAGCACACCTAGCCTGGGGCTCCCTGACATATCTAAGCCTTTCTTACTGTATGTACATGAGCGTACTGGAATAGCGGTGGGGGTCTCGATCCAAATGCTAGAATCCAGGCACCACCCAGTAGCATACCTCTCCAAGCAGCTTGACTATGTTACTCAAGGCTGGCCGCCTTGCCTACGGGCTCTCGCTGCCACGGCCCTTTCAGTGGCAGAGGCTGACAAATTGACTATGGGACAAGAACTAACAGTCCAGGTTCCACACTCAGGGTTGACATTAATGGAATATAAGGGGCAACACTGGTTGCCTAACGCTTGAATTTTGGTCAAGTACCAGGGCATGTTATGTGAGAATCCACACATTCACTTGGAAGTGATACGGACTCTCAACCCTGCAACCTTGCTGCCTACTGAGCCAGGTCAACCTTGTCATGATTGCATCAAAGTTATGGACAAGGTATTTTCCAGCCAACCTGACTTGACGGGCCCAGCCTCTCAGGAACTCCAATGTGGACTGCTATTTCACTCACAGCAGCAGCTTCATAAGGGAGGGAGAACGGTTTGTAGGATTCTCTGTAGTAATCCTGCAGTCCACCATTGAGGCAAAGCCTCTGCCAAGAGGGACTTCAGCACAAAAGGCAGAATTAATTGCACTAAACCAAGCCCTCCAGTTAGCAGCAGGAATTAATGTCAATATACACACTGACTAAATATGCCTTCACCACCCTCCATGCACACGGGGCTTTATAAAAGGAGAAGGGCTTAATCAACTCAGGAGGCAAAGGCATAAAACATGGTAAAGAAATTCTTGAACTCTTAGATACTGTATGGGCCCCTAAGAAGGTAGTAGTTATGCATTGCCGGGGTCACCAGAGGGGAGACACAGTGGTCTCTCGAGGAAACCAGATGGCACACTGGGAGGCAAAGCTCACGGCCTCCTAGGGAACAACGGGGCCAGCAGCTTTGGCCACTGCATTGTTCCCAAGTCTGTTGGCAGAATAGGACCCTAATTATTCACAGCATGAGTAAACTTGGTTCAAAACTGAAGACAGGAGCTATCTCCCAGGTGGATGGTGAAGATTTAAGGACGGGCAAGTCGCCATCCCTGAGGCTTCGGCCCCAACCTTCGTCAAGCATTTTTATCAAGAAACCCGTACAGGCTGGACAGCTCTCGAAACTACATTAGGCTGGCACTTTTACATTCCCTGACTCTCCAGCACAGCCCATGTAGTATTTGAGCAATGTGAAGTATGTGCCCAAAATAACCTGCAGCAGGGGCCTAAGATCTCTCTGGGAATGCAGAGTGTTGGAGGGGACCCATTTGAAAACATAGTTGTGGACTTCACTGAGTTCCCTGGGTCTGAGCCTGCAAATATCTGTTAGTTTTTGTGTGAACTATCTTGAGTTGGGTAGAGGTCTTTCCTACCCATACCAAAAAGGCACATAAAGTAGCATGGCTGCTTCTAAAGGAAGTCATTCCCCAATTCGGAATTCCAATCACTATAGGATCAGACAGTTAAAATTCTTTATGGGCGCCCTCCCCCCATTGTTAAAGGTATAAAAGGAGATTTAAAGGAGGTGGGTAATCTTACTCTAAGACAGCAGATGCAGGCTATAGGCTCAGCCCTCACCACTATACATCATTGGGTTAGAGAGCGGTTACCTGTGAGCTTAACCACAGATGCTCACTCCTTTAAACAAGAAGATGCTGTCTGGATAAAGGAATGGAACATCCAGCCTTTAAAGCACCTTTGGAAAGGTTCGTTTACTGTTATTTTGTCCACCCCCACTGCAATAAAGGTAGCTGAGGTGGACCCCTGGATTCATCACAGCAGAGTGAAACTGGCCTTCCGAGACTGGGAGTGCACTGCTAATCCATCAACACCTGGGAAGCTGATTCTCCGAAGAAAACAAGCGGTAATCCCAGGACCTTAAAGGACTACAGCCCTGCTTTAGTTCTTCGGAAGCTGACCAATCTACGCATGGTAGAAGCTTGAGAAATCAGCCATCAAATGGACAAATGGACTGTGTTTCTATTGTAATACAGTATCATCCCTTCCTACTGTCTGTTGCTGTCATTCTTGCCTTGGTTTTCACTGTAGGTTTGGCAACGGTTCCTCCAGACAGCTGGATCCATGGCGAAAGGTTACTGTTAGCACTCACCTCTTTTGGACAGGATGTATAACTGTTGTTTATTGTTACTAGTCTGGCTTTCCCTTGTACTTTCAAAGCCCTCTGTCTCATGTAACCCAT